>CAUYRT010026246.1:0-81940 GCA_963574885.1 Lepilemur ruficaudatus | reverse complement strand
GCCCACTACCTGTGTAATCCTGCTCCCCTAGCAACTGCATTCCCTGATATGCAAATGTGTCACCCTGACAACCAGTAATTGAGATCTGTGATTATAAAAACCTATGTGAATCTAACCATATTGCTAGACAGTCACGGGGATATGGTCTAGTCGCCTAAGCACCCCGCTGTGATTATTCTGATCTTTTTTATATAAAACTATAAACTATACCTCAGTCTCTGTGTATTCTTGTATTCTCTCTATTTCCTATCAATTTTCTTATCCTCTGTGGCGACCCCTATCTGAGGGACTTGGCTCTGGGGGAGGAGTAGCTGACCTCCTTATGGGCCTGCCGCACCTCGTTCCCCCCACAGCTTCCTACTACTGTAGGATTTTCCTAAGATAAATTTGTATCGTCTAAACCTCAGAGTTATCTTCAGCACATGGGACAGGACTGCCATGACCCCTCACCAGATTTTGTGGAAACTGCGAATTTTATAATTAAGCCAAATATCGGCAAAACCTGTATTTTCCATGTAACAGTTGAAAATATATTTTCTGCTCTTGTTTTCAAAACTGCTTGAGGTTCCTAAAACATTCTTAATTGTTCTCTATAATACTTATGATTTTCTAATTTCCAAACTACTATTTTCCAGGTCTTAAAAGATTGTTTCATTTATTATCTCCTTCTCTTGAATATTTGCTTGGATCAGTAAGACCCAGCCCTAAATGGAAAACAGCCTTAGGTTTATTTTCCCACCTAACCTTTGCTAACACTTCTCTAAGTTATGGACCCCAGGAAGAGTCGAAGCACTTTTTTCAAGCTTTGAATTCTCTGTTATGAGTAACTTGATGACCATGAAAAGCTGTATAAAACCACTTTCCTTAATTTCCTCTATTGCCCTGCCTTCCTTTACCCAGGCTTCCAAGTGATCTGAATTGTTTTTGATAGAATTGCAATAATTTATATGATGAAAATGCTTGCCTAAATTTTAGACACCCTCAAGAATGTGGACATGCCTGAAATATGTGAGGAGTTTAGGTGTGAGTTCAACACTAACTCCCCAAATAAAGAGACTATCACACTGAACCTTGACTCATAAATATTTCTCTGTGTGCAGAATATGCCGACTCACTCCGTAGACTCAGTTCAGTAACATCCTGGAGGAGGCTGCCTGCGTGTGGAAGCATGCTGGCAGCTTAGAGCTCTGTGTAAGCAGAGTTATTTTATAGGGTAATTGTGTTCATTGGCAGCCTGGCACAGGACAGAGTCATGCCAGGTAGAAAGTAATGCATTGTTAAACATCTGCAGGAAAAACTGCATGAAACATCAGTTGTGCTTGACTCAGACTATCCTCGGGAGACTGGGTTTTAGTATCTTCAGTTTGATTTTGATCTTCTCCAGTATGACTGTTTCTTATAACTTGAGCCAACCTTGGAATCCTTGATTAAGGCGGCCCAACAAGATATGCAGCAGCAATAATGTTAACATTTTATGCGTTTTGATTATAACAGACTGTAAAAAAACAAAATGTCCTTTGGCATATTTATAGATACATTCCTCCATATGACTTGAGGTTCAACTGTGTGTGTGTGCGTGCGTGTGTGTGTGTGTGTGTGTGAGTTCTTAGCAAGTTAAATCCTCAGATAAATAGGGATGCAATTATTTATTGGAATTCTAGAATATGGGCCAAAAAGCTAATACTCTTTCATTTGGCTGATACATACTTTAGGAAAAAAAAAAAACAGCCATAGATGAATAGGCTGAAAAATGTATCCCAATTTTAAGGCAAATGGATGTTAAGTCTGAGGTAAATGCGTCGTATATGCACAATGAGGTTTCTGAAAAGAAAATGATAACATAATTAAACCACAGTTCTTAAAATGAGCATGACCTTTTGTTTTTTTTACTGATGCTTCAATTCTAGTCTAGTAAATATTAACCTAACCAATATGTGTTTCTGTTAAACAACACATTTTATCAAAGTGGTGGTTATTTTATTAGATTGATTAGCTACTGCAAAATTGCATACATTAAAATTAGATCTAGAGCAAATCTAGGATGCTTTCAAAAAGGTTGTACATTTCACAATGCCATTTAGATTTCCACAGCTAGATTTTGAGCATTTGGTATTTTTAGAGAGCAACGGTCATGTAAATTCTAAAGGCTTAAAAGAGAACATAGCAATTATAATTCTAAAGTTACTCGTAACACGTCTCCTACTTTGTTACTTTGCCCTCAGCAAGTATGAAATAATGATGTACAAAGAGTATTAGAGAAAACTAATATTTGGCCTTCCTAAATAATTAACAGTGCATTTGGCATTTTACTGTGTATTTAAATTATCCTTGAGCTTATTTAATCCCATTTTGTACCCATAGTAGTATGCTATTTCACCTAGTAGTTGTCAGATTAATAGCACAATAGCATGAATAGTAGCTTGGTGAGATGAACTGAGAGCCGGTGTCAGCGGGCATGTGGGGACTGGGGTTGAAGCAGGGTAAGAAAAATGAAGACTCTGTCTCAGGTTTGTGATGCTTAGTGGAATGTAGCCAATCAGCTTCCATGTAATAAATCAATGAAATAATCCGTTCTTCTCATCACTCATCGTCATTCTCTTCAAGTGTCTCCTCGGTGAGTTGTCTGCATTACTCCCTGCACTCGTACCCTTCTTTATTTTCACCGTAGCAGTCAGCACTACCTACAGTTGCATTATTGATTTATTTGGAATAATAAACCAATGCACTAGAGTGCAGACCCCATGAAGATGCTGTACTCTGCCTTCTTCTATATTCTTAGAACATGGAACAGTGTTTGCAGCATAGTAAGCACTCAATAAATATGTGATGACTAAATGAATGATTGAATGAATTTCAGATATTACTTAACTCCAGTAATTTGTTTGCAGCGTGACTTTTCCCCCCCTGAATCTCGTGTTTGCCCACAAGTCCAACCAATTCTTTAAGTAAAACATGGCTATTTCCTTAACAGTGAAAAGTTAATTGTTCAGGATTTTTTTTATTGTATCCTCCAAAGAAGAGAAAATGGGCCGCAGGATGTGCACAGCTTTAATTATTTTATCACTGTTTGATAGGGTCGATTATTAGACCTCTGTGCTCCAATAGCAACATTAAACAGTAAGCAAGCACCCTTGTTCGTGGAGAGAGAGATTTCTCATGGGTATTTGGTGAGCAACCTGTGTTCTATTTCTGCAATGTGTATTAATTGTCTTACAGAAAAGATGCCTGCAAATCTTAGTTTTGCTTCCTTAAATAAAATAGATAATCTTTAAAATTTGCCCAATTTACCTCCTAATGAGCAAGAATAAACTGTATGTAGTACAGTGAGTTGTTAGAAATGTTAAGGCTTATAAATAAGAATTTAACTCATATCACCATACCTTCCATAATCCTGCCTACGTACATACAAAACCCCTTTATCCCTGGGATTATTGTCCAGCTGAGAAACTACAAACTTGCTTAATCATACAACAAAAAGCAAAGCTATTGCTACTAATATTTTAAGGTTATAAATAGTGAATATTAACACAGAGTATAATAAAACTACAACAAATATAAATACTTCAAAAGTAAGTGTTCCCTATTTGCTCCAGGAATTTGATAGTTACCTTAAAGACAGAAAGAATGCTGTGAACCAGTCATTTGCACTGCAGCCATTGTGTTTGTCTGTTCCGGTAGTTCTTAGACTTTGGCTTTAAAAATAAAGTTGTCTCTTGTAATCCGTGGGAGATTGGTTCACCCCGTAGATACCGAAATCCAAAGGTGTTCAAGTTTCTTATATAAAGTGGTGCAGTATTTGCATATGACCTACACACATCCTTCCCTATGTTTTAAATCATCTCTAGATTACTTATAATATCTAATACAATGTCCGTCCTATGTAAATAGTTGTTACAATGTATCGTTTAGGGAATAATGACAAGGGAAGAAAATCTGTACCTGTTCAGTATGGACGCAGCCATCTTTTTTTCCTCAGTATTTTCAGTCTACAGATGGTTGAATTCATTGATTCAGAACCCACAGGTACAGAAGGCCAAGTGTGTTTTTCTACAGAGCTTTTAGACTCAAGTATACCATATGTACGCATGTACATACATGTGCATAACATACATATACACATATATTCTACTATATATACACACTCGCACATCTTCGGTGCATAGATCCATGTATTTTTGCTCATGTATGCACCTGTGTACCGTCATATGAAGCAACATACTGAGCATTTCTGGTATCACAGAATTCGCTCATGAGAGAGGATAAGTATCATCCTCTACACCCTGAGATTGCAGGTGTGCTTATTTCTCTCACATAGTGAAAGCTTCATCTGCTCTTGAACTTCATGTAAATGTAATCATAAAGTATATACTTTTAATAAAAAGCTTCATTGAGGCACAGTCTACATGTGATCTGTGGATTTTGACTAGTGCACACAGTTGTGTAGGCAGCACCACAAACAAGATATGAAACATCTCACCGACCACCACCCGTCCCTCTCGTCCCGTATCGACAGTGCCCCTTCCCTGAAGCTGGAGTCCCGGACACACTGGCTGCATCTGTTCGCCCGTCCAGACTGTTACCTAAATGGAGTCAGACAACCGTAGCCTGTGAGTCTGGCTTGTTTCACCAACATAAATCGTGTGTGGTTCATCCTGGCTGTTGGTTGTATCAGTACATTTGAAATATTTCTAGTTTTGGGGTGATTATAAATAAAGCGTCTGCAGGTATTCTCCTACAGAATTTTCAATTGATGTATATTTTCATTTCTGTTGAGTAAAAACCTAGAAGAGAGCTTGTGAGGTCATGTGGTTAATAGCCGTTTAACCACACGGGACTGTTTTCCGAAGCAATGGGGCCCTTTACATTTTGCACCAATAATCCTTGAGACTTCAAGTTTTGCTCTACATTCTCACCAGTGTGTATGTAATAGTATAAAATTGTGGTTATAATTGTATTTTCTGTAATGACTTATGATGTCAAGTCATTTACATCCTGAATTTTTATCTTCATATGTTCTTTAATGAAGTGTCTGTTCAAACATTTTGTTCATTTTTAGTGAGTTGTTTGTCTTATTATTGTTGAGTTGTGTGTTATCAGTTCAGGATGCTATAATAAATACTACAGATGTGTTGGCTTAAGCAACAAAACGTTTGTTTCCCACAGTTGCAGTGGCTTAAGAGTTTTGGTTTCAAGGTGCAGACAGAGCCAGCGGATCCAGTGTATGGTGAGGACTCACTTCCTGGTTTGCTGATGGTACTTTTTCTATCCTTACGGGTGGGAGGGAGAGAGACGGTGTTACGTTGTTCTTTCTTAAGAAGGCACCGGTCTTACTCATGAGGACTCTGTGCTCATGACCTGTTCACCTTCTGAAGGCCCCACCTTCTCACACCATCACCTTGTTGTTAGAATGTCACCAAATGAATTTTAGGGGTACACAGACATTCAGTCCATGACAAGTTGTGACAGTTGTTTGTATATTCTGAATACAAGTTTTTTGGTTTTTTTTCAACAATGTCTTTCAAAAAGCAGACATTTAAAATTTGATGAACTCTAACTTACACTTCTTAAATTTCACATTGTGTTTTTAGGTGCTAAGAAATCTTTGGTTATCCCAAGGTCTTAATATTTTCTTCAATGTTTTCTTCTGGAAATTACCTGATTTCAGTTTAGTGTAGCCCTAGCTTTAAATTCAAAATGTATTTAATGTTAATTTTCAGCGTGGTTCAAAGTATAGCTTGAGTTTTGTTTATTTTACATATGAATGCCCAAATTTTTAGCACCAGCTTTTTGAAAAATTATCTCTCCTCCATTAAGTTTCTTTACCAAATATGTTATAAAAACACTTGAACTCTATTTTTACTTTGTCCCGTTTTTTTACTCTCCACTCTGTGTCGTTGGTCTGTGTGTTTTCCTTTTGTCTTCATTCTTTAAAGGCGTTTTCACTGTGTATAGAATTCTCATTGACAGACTTTTGTTCTCCTTTTGGCATCTTAAAGTGTCCCTTACATGTCACTCCATTGTTTTCTGGCTTGCTTAATTTTAATGAGAAATCTTCCATAGTTCTTATTTTTGTTTTTCTATATGGAGTTTATCATTTTTCTATGGTGGCCTGCAAGATTGTCCCTTTATAGTTGATTTTCAGTAGTTTGAATATGAGAAGTCCAGAATTTTGTTGTTGCTTCATCTATCCATTTTGGAAGAATATGTGTTTCCTAAGTTTGATGCCTTTTATTCATTTTTTAAAAATTCTTAGCCATTATCTCTTCAAATATTTCTTCTGCCGCCTTCCCTTTTTTTTTTTTCCCCTGGATCTCCAATTAGACATGTGTTAAATTGTTTGATATTATCCCACAACTTATGTATGTTCTGTTGTTTTTGGTTGTGTTTTAAACCTTTTTTGTTTTGTTTTGCTTTTTTTCCTTTTCAGCTTTGGTAATTTCTAGTAATATGTCTTCAGATTCATTCATTGTTTTCATAACTGTCTTGAGTCTATTTATGAGCCCAAAGAAATGATTATTTATTTCTCATACTTTGCTAAAATTTTAGCATTTTCACTTGACAATGCCTTATAATTTCCATCTCTCTTCTAAAATTTTCCCATCTGTTCATGAATGTTGTCCTCTTTAACATATTGATCATTATCTTTTAAAGACTTTTTCTAATAGTTTCAGAGCCTGGGTCATCTCTGTGTCTTGTTATATTTATTGCTTTTGATCTTGACATTTTTAAACCTTATTTGTGTGTATGTTGAATTTTTTTTAAACCCTATCATCTGTAGTATAGTAGAAACTGAAGTAGATCATATTAACACCTAGAAATAGGCAAACCTCTTCTCATCTCAAACAGTCACTGCGGTAGCTGGAGTGAATCTAGTCTGACGCTTAACTGGCATGGTGTTATATTTTTGCTGTGCATACTTTCCACTAGCAATTGGCTGCCATCACCTTGAGCTTAGGTTGGAGGCTGGAGGCTGGAATATTTTTCTTAGCGTGCTGTAGTCAGCTTTCATGTCTATCTGTATGCTGCGTGCATGCCCTTGCCCCTCTGAAACAGACCTTCATTGCTTATTACTGATGATTACTAGGCTGGCGGTAGGTGGCACATGTGGTTGTTTATTCTTTTATTCAAGCCACAGTCTTAGACAGGCCTTGGGAATGCAGTTTATTCATTGTCCCTGCCCTGCTCCTTGTGCTAGCCAAGTGCCGCCCTTTACCTGTGACAGAGCTTGTGCAGGAGAGGGTTTCTTCCGTCTCCTGTAGTAGTAGAAGATTTCAGATGGTACTGATATAAGACATTAGGTCCAAGACTATATCCTGTTTTGTTTTGTTTTGCATCTATACCAGCCATGATTGATCTTTTCTAGTACCCTGAAGGTGACAGGGCTGTCAGTCTCCTGGCATTTGAAGGCTTTTGCTTTGTAGGAGACATGGGTCTGGGAAGGTGGCTGAAGTTTTTGTGCCTTTCATCGAGCAGCTTCCAATCATGTCCCGCACACCAGCCTCACACATGGAAGTTCTCTCTGGTCTTCTACACTGCCACACAGCTCCCTCCTGAGCACCCCGTGGAGTTTCATGGAAAAGAGCCCACGGTGAGTGGGAAGTCTCCCTGTGTCTGGGGCTGTATTGAGTTTCTGATTTCCATCTTTATTTTTATTATTCTGAATGTGAACACAAAGTGTGCTAGATCTAGAACAGATTTCTTGTTAGTATCTTACAGCAAATAATAAGTGTGTAGTCTTTCTTTGCACATACATTACCCCTTGGGCAATGAAATGAAAGCCAAATGGAAAACTCTCCTACACGCCTAGCCAAGCACTCCGTAAGCCAGGGTTGGAGAACGATGCACTCTCTTCACTTAATGTGAGTAAGAGACAGCTGCTTTCTTCCCCTCTAAAAGGAAAAAACACAACAATATAAAAGGTTTTCTTCCTTCAGAATTAAGTGGAGATCATCCTGTATGCTCACCCTTATCTTTTGCAATGTAGATGCATCTTTCTGTGGGCCAGTTAAACCCCCGGAACCTATGGCTTTTACAGCCTAGAGATGTCTCTAAAGTCTGGGCATACAGCATTTGAAATGTAAATACACAGACACTGAGAGCTTTCTAAACTCCCTGGCACTTTAGGGCTTAACCTAGGGAACTAGTTCAGGCTGTAACAATTTGTCTGTCTTTGAAAAATAAGAGAAGTTTTACTGTCCTTTTGGATCAGAGCAATAAACTAGACAAATGGCTGCTGATTTAATTCCAATGCTATGTGAAGAATAAAATGCTCCTAGGAGTATTGAAAGCAAATATTTTCCATTTCTGTGTAATATACATTTATTTCCCTATCTCGGGAGGAGAGAGCTTTTTACAGGACCGCTGAGAAATCCAGGGAAGTTTTGTTTCTCTGTGGGTTCCAAGGGGATGGATCTGTATTGTCACAGTAGCCCATACTTGGCCTTTAGCATCTTTTTTTTTTTTTTTAATTTTAGCTACCTCTTTCTACCCACTTGTGGGACAACTGGTGCCTCCTTCTCCGTGCTCCGCCACAGGTGTCTGTCAACATACGTCATCTCTCCTTGAAGGCGCTTGTCCTTCTTTAGAATTCAGGCTGTTTGGGCGGCCCTGTGAACCTAGTTCTCAGTTGGGCTCAATCAGAGTCATTATTTTGTAGCTTACCTGTATTTTTCTTGTTGTTCGATTGGGAGCTACCCCTTTTCTCACTTTCTGTATACTAAGGGAAACAGAAAACCTAGTGTTTATTCTTCGCTGTCTGGCTTCTTTTGTTCAGCATATGTTTAGCCATGTTGTTTTGTATAGTAGAAGGCTATTCTTTTTTATTGCTAATAGTATTCTGCTATATGAATATGCTATAATTTATTTATACATTCTACAGTTGATAGACATTTGAATAGTATCCAATTTGGGACTATTATAAACAAAACTGCTGTGAACATTCTTACGCAGGTGTTTTTATGAAGATACACTCACAAATTTCAGAGCCAGGAAGATTTCACATACGCAAGTATGTGGTTACCTTTAGTAGGTAACCCAAATAGATTTTAACAGTGACTAGCAATTGGCTCTCCCAAGGAAAGTGTGAGTTTCAGTTTCTTTACATCCTTTCCAACATTGTATTGGTCTTTTTAATTTTAATATTACTCTGTAATAATTGCAAGTATTCTCAAATTTGAGTATATGCATTGATTTTAGAATCTAATCCTTAAATAAAATTTTGCCTCAGTTTACAAATACTAGTTTAGTTATTTCTTTTTTTGGCTCCTGGAACTAATCAATATCTCCACCAACAGAGGAAATCAGTCAACCTGGCTTCTTTTAATGCTTATATATTTAAAAAGCAAGGAAATATTTGGAATAACAGATGAACATAGAACATAAAATTTACAGACTACCTCTGGATTTCAATGGTTTCTTCATTACCATGAATAAAATATAGAAATTATATTCACATTTATAAATAAGATTCAGGTTCATGTCATCCAAAGACTCTTCCCAAATGGGATATAAATTTTAATTTAGGTAGGGGAAGCTATTCGGAATATGTGTGTGAATATTTTCCAGCTCTTATCAAGTTATTTAAATCATTGATTTCACAATATGCTCTGCATACAGTTGAAAGAAAGTCTTTCAAAAGTCAATGCATCAAGGTTGCAATGACATACTTTCTTGAAAAGCAGATATAAATTGACTACCTTTCCCCTTTTAATGGATTTGTCCTGTAACTAAACTATTAGTCCTCATTTATGTCTGACAGTTATCTTGTTATCAGGCCAAGAATAATGCGCTATTTGAATTTAGTCATATGCGATGATTTTTGATGACTTCATATCCAATGCTAAAGCACAAAGGAAAAAATAAATGCTTTCTTTAGTTTAGAGGCTGGCCAGGGGTAGACAGACATACTACAGTATGTTCAATAAGAGAAAAATTCAGTTGATTCAGAGCAAGGGAAGCAGCCTCTAAGTTGAAGCGTGTTTGGATTTTTTTCTCCATGTTATCAGCACCACGCTGTCATTCATGCCTCAGATTGACCAGGTAAGTAACAAATGCCCGATAGTCAGTGAGTTTGAGAACTGAGAGGAAAGAAATGGAGGTCTTGGGGCCTTGTTCTAGTTTCTTGAGTTGAAGTAACGTTTACAGCCATATCCATCTCCTGGATTAACCGTAGCTTATTATTAAGTGACAGTGCAGGGTGAAATATTAGATATGTTCTGAGGAGTGAAATGAAGACTCCTTGATGTGACTCCTTCTCTTGATACCATGGACAATAAGCCATATATCTCTTTTCAGACTTCACCACATATTCTAATATGATAAGAAAAAAAATCCTGTTTTCCAAACCAGTAGTGCTTAATGATTAGACAGTTAGGTGTCCTATGTAAAAAGCAAATCCAGCAACTAAAGGTTACCTCGTAAGGCCGTGAGCGGATCGATGTCATTCTGTTCAAGGGCTGGCAGAGTGTGAATGTCTCGTCACATTTCCTGCTGTGGTAACGTGGCGATTGTGTGCTACTGCAGGTGGGGCAAAATCCACTCTCCATTTCATGGTTGTGCCAGGGGCTCTGATATTCTATAATAAATCATCAAATACCTGAGCTTCAGTTTTCTCCAAAATTAAGTGAAGATTAGATGAACTAGATACTAAGACATGATGCAAAGTACATAATAATGCCTGAAATATAGTGTGTACTCTGAGTGATTTATGGCCCATATATTTGTGAGATGTATATAATTCATGCGAAGTGCTTAATTGTGCATTTTCTATTCAGATATCGAGTTATAATATTTGCCTCTTTTCAGAAAAAATTTCAAATGTTTCACTACAAAAAAAAATTAAGATGATGAGAGATGTTAATTAGCTCAGTTTAGTCATTTCAGTTGTATATGTGTATCAAAATATCACACTGCACCCCATAAACATATATGATTATAATTTTCCAGTTAAAGCAATATTAATAAAAAAGATTTGTCTTTTTAATTTTTTTCAAAAACTTTTTCTAGTTTAAAATATTACAGCAGTTATGTTATAGCCCAAACTTCCCGGATAAGCCCACTCATTTGTCGTACTTTTTGCTAATGTCTGCTCTCTGATACTACCTTTTCTGTGCGTGTTTGTATTTTACGGTGCTTTCTGCAGTGTTGCATGCCGGCTGACAGTAATGGGAAAGCACGGTACGTAACGGAGGCAGGCATTTTGGCATTTCTGGAGTGTAAGGCCTCCTTCCACGTCCGGGCTTGCACCCACCCGCTTGTTAGCCAGTCAGAGGGTTATACACAGCACCGTGGCTTCTTTCTGCCAGAACTGCCCCCATGACTCATTCCAATGTGCTGTAGGTTTGGGGTTTTTTTTTCCCTGTTAGGAGTTGTGTTCTATGTTTGTTTAGCCACATTAAATTTGCCTGAGGAATTTCATTAAGGATGTTTCTATAGAGAGATAATTGCCTCGGTTTCTTTCCTAGGCATAAGCAGAGGGTAAAAAGCCCTGACCTAGATGAGGGTGCTGAGGCCCTGCAGGGAGCCCGTCTGGCCGGGGACACTTAGCTGCAGAGCCTGAAAGGAGTCTGCACATCAGAGAGTCTGAGTTGGCATCGCTGAGAGAAGAAAGTGCAAGAGTTTATAAGATTCCCATGGCCAGAGCCCGGCCTGTGTGCCTAGTTCAGCAAATGCCCGGGCAGGAGGCCCGGGGAGCTGCCAAGGTTGGAACGCAGAGTCTGAAATCCCCTGGCTGTGGCTTAGGACTCTCTCTCGCTCCTGCCCTGTGAGTGGGGAGGGGCCGGGAGAACAGGGAGCCTGTTTGGATGAAATTGCCGTTTTCAAGGGAATAGTTAGGCAAACAGATGATAAACATTTATGACACCTATAGCAAAGATGAAAAATACTTCACATCACCATGGGTTGCAGAGAGGACAGAAAAAGTTCCTGCTAACAAAACAAGAAACCAGCTGTCAAAGTTCAAGTGAAATTTCACTGCAGAAGAAATACAATTCATACAAGTAAATAGAAGTTGCCATCAGCTGCCCATTCAAATTCTGGGAAATACCAGTGGTCAAATATCTAGTATCGGTGAAGTTCATAAAAACACTGTGATTCCCATGGCAAGGACTTTTAGTACCAAATATTCAAAGTGTTCCTTTTGGAATCGGGGGGAAAGTAAATTCCATGTGAGTGTACTTTATCGGACTACTACCAATAAAATTCTATATATTTACCTAAAATTTTAGACCTCAGACAATAGTAGATAAATTATATTTGGAAATAACTGCTAACTGAAATGCAAAATGAATGTAAAAATACAACTTTATAAAAATTATTTACATGGTGTATATTTAGATGTTGATGAAAAAATCTGTATTGTTATTTAGGTTTTGTCAACTATTTATATGATTGTTAATCATAGTATATCACTTAATTATCTTTTAAGAACATACATTATTTTTCATAGCATATTTCCTAACATTCACACTGAAAAAGAAAAAATTGCATTATCAGTAGCGTCAGGGGGTGATTAGATATAGTTTGCCCAACAGCAGGACTCAGCTGTCTGACTGTCGAAGAGGAGATGCCATTCTACAAATGACCTTGATTGCAGGTCCCTTGACACACTTTGCAAACCAAAGAAACACAGTGACACCCAGCCCAGTGAGCAGCCCTGAGCCCAACTGCTGCGCACACTTGTGAGGGTACAAATTGCACGTTGACGAACGATATCTGGCATGTGAAAAACACATTCGGATCAACAGGCACTTAGACACCTGAGTCTGGGAAGCAAAAATTACCTGCTGACAGCTATTGTAAAAACTACTGCCTACATTGCAAGTAGAATTGATTTACAAACGCACAAAACAGTCTCATTTAAAGTTATCTATCTGTGTACAATTTAGAGAGTTTTAATCCTAAATGGTTTAGAACAAAAGGCGTCCTTTTTTATTTTAGCAGTTTTGAATGCATAGACCATGTCTTCTGTTGCCTGTAAATCCCTGTGGCATTGAGGTTGCTTCCCAAGACTGAAATAGTCAGCACACTGTAGTTGATGACAAAACTAGATCTTCTTGTAGCTGGGACCTGACAAAAATTTCAGGCTTTTGATTTTTGGAATTAGCAGGGGAGGTTTCCAAATAAAGATTCGTAGCTCTGGATAATTGGTAAGAGTCCCGGATTGGCAGTCACCAGGAAACAGTGTAAAGCTTGGTAACAGTTGGTTAATTTGATTTGGAGAAGTTGTTGAAACAGTGAGCAAATGTTCTTCATAGGCCAAGGTATAATGCTAAGAAATAACTGTTACGTTGCTGCTTTTTTGCCTAATTTATTTCTCACATACAAATGAAGAGAAATTATAGCTAAAATATGCATTTGTGCAGTAGAAGAGCTCATAGTCAGGTTTTTCAGAGAAAATATTCACAATTATATTAACGGATACACAAATAAGTGAAAATTAATAGAAGAATACTGCTCTGTTTCTCACAGCTCCAACACTAACACTCTCTGCCCTCACTCGTAACAGACGAAGGTTGTTTTTCATGCAATGAAGAAAGTATTAAGAAGTAATATATTTTAACAGTTATAAACCAGTTTTAGCACCACATAAGTGGAAGATGAAAAAATATTGAACTCTAAATATACACATAAATGTGATGGGAGATATATTAGCCATAATCTGAAAAATGGTTTTCAGAGACAATAACTTCTATTTAATTTGGAACATTTACTTGATTTTACTCATACTAACTGTAAATCCTTTTTCTCATAGGAAATTACTTCTTTCAAAACTATTTCTTTAGCTAAAGAGAATACAAGTGAACCGAAAGTAAAATGCTAACCATTCTATGATCTATTTTCAGGGGAATCAAAGACTTTGTAATCTTTAAAAGTGTAGAAACATTGGTTTAAAGTGTATTTTAGCAAGAGAACCTCTCTTTATATACTAAGTATGGCTAATCATTTGACCCTTTGGTTGGACTTAGTGTTTATATAAATTCCAGGAAATGATTTCTGCATATTTATTCTTGGGAAAAATGTGTCACCTCTTTCCAGCCCCCAAGAAAAACTTAGGAAGGATGACGTAGCACAATAAGCCTGAATTTTAAAAGTTCTTTGTGGCAACCAGTGGTACATAGAATTCATGTGTGTAGCGGATCCAGCTTGCTTATCCAAATTCCTAAGAGAATTTAGAGCTTCTCAGAAACCTGCAGTATTTGACTGCTGTGTAATATTTTAAGTGATTTTCTGATTAAATTGGGCATAAAACTAGTAGGTTTGAGAATCAGGAAAAGTGAGGTGACTCTCGGTGGCTCCACACCACCCCGTGGAGTTCAGATGAGCGCAGGAGGGATGATGCTTTGGCGCATGTGGAATGGCAGATTTAATCTTCTAGCACTGGAGAAAGAAAAGATTTTTCTTCCATCTAGTGGTTGTGTATTTGTTCCTATTGACCCGTGAGGAAAAAGCTGTATTAACTTGTGTATTGTGTACACAGCAGGCAGTAACTGTGTGGGGGCAGTCAACATTTCAAGGCTTTACTTGTTGCAAATGAGGTGGATTAGCCTTTCATTATTGAGAATCTTAAAAGATAAGGAGGGGATTGTTACAAAGCACATGTCTAGGCGTAATCTGTTTAAGTTGATGAATGCTTTTGCAAAAAATATTGCAATGGCAATTTGTTTGAAAGTTAATGTCTATTCTCGTGATTTTATTGATCTTTGAAAAACCTTCAGTTGATAGAATATGAATAAACCAATGCCCTGGTCTTTCCAAGTAAAGTTTGCTTTTTATAGAATGGAATCATCCTTTCTCGAATGCTGATGAAACTTTTTTAAACAATAAGTGAAGAAAAAGGTTGCTGATGAGGTGGTTTCTACTCATTGGAAACATTACACTGGCTGATGTTTTAGACTCTGCCTAATTCATTCTGAATATGAAACCAGGCATGTCTGTCCATCATAAAATTGGCTTAGAAAATAGATTTGCTGAGTTAACTAATGTAATAAGAAATGTTTCCTAACTGATTAGATGGTGTGTGTGTGTGTGTGTGTGTGTGTATTGAATATGAAAAAATCACTTTATGTCTAACCACACAGAGTTGGGAAGAAAGGTTCTTAGTCTTCTAGTCACAAAGCAGGATTCAATCAGCAGTATCAGTGGGCACCTGCCATTCATGCTCCGCATACACTGTTGGAGTTCATTTTCTCAGACTTTCATATTTATTTCCTTGTCATGATTGTTTGATATTCAGCTGACAAACTATGCCAAATGACTGACATGAGCAAATGCCAGGGAATGTCAGGAGAGAAATAAGACAACAATTGAGTGTATTACCATTTTAAATGGTCTGTCTAACTCTGCGGAGCATTGTGATTTTGTTCTTTTCCTACCTGTCATGCCTGATTAACTAGATCCTGTTTTAGGTCTGTGATGTTTCAAGTTATACTCAGTTTACTCTATTTAGTAAAATGCAGGTTCTGTGATCACAAAAACACTGAGCTTAACTTGCTTTCATTCTCTAGCCCCAGAGTTAAAGAGGTCAATGTGAAAATGGCCCCCTTTAATAGAGGAGGGAGTATGTGAAAATAACTCCATGCTTGACCAAATTTTGGGAGTCATTTTTTTTTATTTGTAAAATGTATATTAGGGAAATAGTAATCACATTTAAGGCTGCTCATACACTGAAATTGTTTTGAAGTGGTATACAGAGAAAAATACTTTATTTAGTGTCATCAGAATGGAATGGGTTTATATTAGAATAAAATTTTAAAATAAGCATAATTTACTAGGCAATGTGTCATTAAGAATATTTTTTTAAAAAATTAATCCAAACATGAATATTCCTTAATTCTTAAACTTGGGGGAAAAATTAACTTTAACAAAATCTTGAAAAAAACCTTAAGATGTTTACTGTCTTTTACTTTCAGGTGTTACATCTTAACTTCTACTTTGATTTTGCTTTTGTCCTTGCCTCTCATGGACCCTACGCTTTTGTATTTTGCCTCCTAAACTGCTATCAAACTTCTAGAACAAGCTAAAAGAAAATATGTATTTGAGTGAGTTAGAAAGTTAGGCTCTAGTGGCCAGGCACAGTGGCTCACACCAGTAAGTCCCAGCACTCTGGGAGAAGGAGGTGGGAGGACTGCTTGAGCTCAGGAGTTGGAGACCAGCCTGAGCAAGAGTGAGATCCTGTCTCTACTAAAAATAGAAAAAGTAGCTGGGCATGGTGTCACGTGCCTGTAGTCCCAGTTACTCAGGAGGCTGACGCAGGAGGATTCCTTGAGCCCAGGAGTTTGAGGTTGCTGCCAGCTATGATGACACCACTGCACTCTACCCAGGGTGACAGAGTGAGACTCTTTCTTAAAAAAAAAAAAAAAGAAAGAAAGAAAAGAAGGAAAGAAAGAAAAAAGAAAATTAGGCCCTAGTAATAAAATACAGGTATTTTATTACAGGGGAGGCAAGATGGCTGACTAGAAACACTAGTTACTGGATCTTCTCAGAAAGAAGTAAATGGCCAAATAACAATCACAGGCATCCCTGAGGGTGAAGAAAGAAAAGCAAGAAACCTGAAAAAACTATTTGAGGGAATAATTGAAGTAAACTTCCCTTGTCTTGATAGAGGTTTAGACAGCCAGATACAAGAAGCTCAACAAACACCTGGTGGATTCATTGCAAACAGGACATCATCAAGGCATGTAGTTCACCAGACTGGCCAAAGTCAACATGAAGGAAGAACTCCTGCAAGTCATGAGGTGAAAACATCAAGTAATTTACAAAGGAAACCCCATCAGACTGCCAGCAGACTTCTCAAGAGAAATCTTATAAGCCATAAAGGAATGGGTTCCTTTTGGGTATCTTTTTTCTCTTTAAACAGAATGAATGTCAGCCAAGAATTTTGTGTCCTGCAAAACCAAGTTTCATAAATGAAGGAAAAACAAAGTCTTTCCCAGACAAGCAAATATTAAGGGAATTTGTCATGACCAGAACTTCCCTACAAGAAATGCTTAACAGTGTTCTATACATGAAACAGAACAGTTGATACCCAACAGTGTAAAAACTCCCCAAAGTTAAAACTCATAGTTCTTACAAAACAGTAACACAAAGCAGAGAAAAAAAAAGCATTGAGGTGACAATCAATATGATGACCAGCACAGTATCTCACATGTCGATACGAACATTGAATGTGAATGGTCTCAGTGTTCCCTTTAAAAGATGTAGATTGGCTGAATGGACATAAAAACAGAAGCCAAAGTTATGCTGTCTCAAAAAAATCAATTTAACCCACAAAGATTCTCATAGACTCAAGGCAAAGGGGTAAAAAAATTCCATGCAGATGGAAACCAAAAGCAAGCAGGAGGAGCTATACTCATATCAGATGAAAAATAAACTTTAAATTAACAAGTTATACAAGGACAAAGATGGTCATTATATAATGATAAAGAGGTCAATTCAACAATAAGATATAACAATCCTAAATATATATGTACCTAACACAGGAGCTACCAGACCCATAAAGTAAATTCTACTAGATCTAAGGAAAGAAATAAACAACATCAATTTAATAAGTCTTTCAACACTCACTGACAGAACTAGACTGATCACTAAGGCAGAAAATCAATAAAGAAACACTGAACTTAAATGGGACTCTAGAGCAAATGGACCTAACAGACATTTATAGAACATTCTACTCCAAAACTGCAGAATATACATTCTTCTCATCAGCTCATGGGACATTTTCCAAGATAGATCGTATGTTAGGCCACAAAAAAAATTTAGAAAAATTAAAATCATACCATGTATCTTTTCAGACCATAGTGAAATACATCTAAAAATCATTTCCAAGAGGAACTCTCAGAACCACACAAGTACATGGAAATTAAACAACCTAAGCAACCCTTGGATTATTGACAAATTCAAGAGGGAAATCCAAAAAAGTTTTGAATTGAACAGCAAAGGTGATAGAAGCTTCCAGAATCCATAAGATACAGAAAAACCTGTGCTAATGGGAGATTTTATGGCCTTAAACACTTACATCAACAAGACAGAAAAATCACAAACTAATAATTAAATAGTATACCTCAAGGAACTAGAAAAAGAAAAACAAATCAAACTCAAAGCCACCAGAAGGAATGAAATAACAAAACTCAGAGCAAAACTAAATTAAATGGAAACCAGAAAAAAACAATACAAAGGATCAATGAAACATAAGGCTAGTCCTTTGAACAGATAAACAATATCTATAGAATACTAGTTAGATTAATCATAAATAGAAGAGAAAGAACTCAAAGAAGCTCAATCAGAAATGGAAAGGGAGACATTACAACTGATACCACAGAAATACAAAATATCATCCATGAATGCTACGAAAACCTCTATGTACACAAACTATTTAATAGAACATCTACAGCAAATGTATAAATTCTTAAAAATACACAATCTCCCAAGTTTGAATCAGGAAGAAATAGAAATCCTGAACAGACCAATGATTAATGAGGTTGAAACAGTAATAAAAAAATTTCCCAACAAAAAAAAGCACTGGCCCTGACATAGTCACAGCCAAATTCTACCAGACCTACAAAGAACTGGCACCCATTCTACTGAAAGTGCTCCATACATCGAGAAGGAGGGAGACCTCCCTAACTCACTCTATGAAGCCAGTATCACCTTGATGTCAAAGCTAAGAAAGGACACAACAAAAAAGAATAACTACAGAACATTATCCTTTATGAACATATATTCAAAAAATCCTCAACAAAATACTGGCAAACAAAATTCAAGAACACATCAAATGAATAATTTACCATGATCAAGTGGGTTTCATTCCAGGGGTGCAAGGATGATTAAACATATGCAAATCAATAAGTTTATTCTCCACGTAAACAAAATCAAAGGCAAAGACCACATTATTATCTCAATAGATGCAGAAAAACCATGCAATATAATCTGGCACCCTTTCATGATAAAAACTCTCAATAGACTAGATATAGAATGATCATACTGCAAAATAATAAAGCTATATCTGAAAAACCAACAGCCAACATCATACTAACAGGAAAAACTGAAAGAATTTCCCCTAAGAACTGGAACAAGACAGGGTACCGCTGTCACCACTTCTAGTCAACATAGTGCTGGAATTCTTAGCCAGAGCTATCAGGCAAGAGAAATAAATAAAGGGCATCAAAATTAGAAAAGAGGAGGTCAAATTAATCCCTGTTTGCTGATGATATACTCTTTTATCTAGAAAACCCCAAAGACTCCACTGAAAATCTCATAGAATTGATAAATAAATTAGGCAAAATCTCAGATACAAAATTAATGTACACAAATCAGTAGCATTTCTTTATACTGACAGTGAAGCTGAGAGTCAAATCATAAATGCAATACCATTAACAATAGCTACAAAGAAAAAAAAATACCTAGGAATATACTTAACCAAGTAAGTGAAAGATCTCTACAACGAGAACTACAAAACACTTATGGAAGGAATTATAAATGAAACGAACAAACGGAAAAACATGCTCATGTATAGGTGGAATCAACATTGTTAAAACGTCCATACTGCCCAAAGTGATTTACAGACTCCATACAGTTCCCATCAAAATACCAATGGCATTTTCACAGATCTATTAATAGGAAAAAAATAATCCTACACTGCATATGAAACCAAAAAAGAGCCCAAATAACCTAAGTAACCTTAAGCAAAAAGAACAAAGCTGGAGGCATCACATTATCTGACTTCAAACTGTACTATAAGACTGTGGCAACCAAACAGCATGGTACTGACACAGAGGTAGAGGTATAGACCAGTGGAACAGAATAGAGAACCCAGAAATAAAACAACGTAGCCATGACCAACTGGTCTTTAACAAAGCGGACAGCAGCGTACACTGGGGAAAGGACACCCTGTGTAATAAGTGGTGCTGGGAAAAGTAGATGGCCACGTGGAGAAGAATGAAACAGGCTCTGTGTCATCATATACAAAAATTAATGCAAGATGGATTAAAGACTTAAATATGAGGCGTGGAACCATAAAAATTTTAGAGGAAAATGTAGGAAAACAGTGTGGCGATTGCTCAAAGAAAGAGAAGTACACTTTTCATTTGATCTTGCAGTCCCACTACTGGGTATCTACTGAAACAAAAGGAAGTCATTATATCAAAATGGCACCTGTACCCAAATGTTTATCACAGCACAGTTCACAATTCCAAAGATGTGGAATCAACCGAAGTGCCCATCTACTCATGGGTGACTAAAGAAACTGTGGTATCTGTATACCACAGTGTGCTACTAAGCCATAAAAAATAATGAAATAATGTCTTTTGCAGCAACTTGGCTGGAACTGGAAACCAATATCCTAAGTGAAGAATCTCAGGAATGGAAAAACAAACACCACACGTTCTCATTAATAAGTAGGAGCTAAACCATGTGTACACGTGCTCATAGAGTGGTGTAAAGGACACTGGACACTGAGCGAGGAGGGCTAGGAGCTGAGGGACAAAAACTTACCTATTGGTTACAACGTACATTAATCTGGTAATGGGCACACTAAGAGGCTTGAGTTCCGCATTATACCATTCACCCATGTAACAAGAACATTTGTACTTCCTAATATTTTAAAATAAAAATTATAAAAATATTCATAAAATAAGTGAAAGTGAAAACAAAAACTAAACAAAGAACAACACCAATTATAGGCATGTGTGTGCATGTGTTTGTGTGTGTGGTTGTGTATGGGCCATAGCATAGCTGTTCTTGATTCTGAGATCCTGCGTTTGCTTACTTTTTGGTTTTTAAGCTGTGTTTTGAAAGGTAGAGTTTTCCTGAAGGCACAGTTCCTAATAAATCGGATACCATTATTAAAAAGTTTGCCTTTTATTCCTCAAATAAGTTCTTAAAATAAGACACAAGCCACAATAAAGACACACAATAGTTCTCATCAGGGTTTAGATATCAGGCTTACAAATCAAAATACTGCCTGCAGCAATAGTGGAGATACTCCCTCTTGGCATTTACAATTCATGAAATGACAGAAAAATTAAATAGCATCATAAATCAAATAATATATAAACATAATTTAAGCCTGCAATCTAACTTTATGTCTTTTAAAGTTTAAGGGATTTTATACTAGCTGATTTTTTACAAAGTTATTTCAAAGTGGCAGTTTAATATACAGCTTGAAAGAAAAGTTAAAAACTGAATCCGTAGGAGTTTGAGGAAACTGCTTTATTAGAGCTGTGCGGACCCAAGTTGTTTAGAAATCATCCGGTTCTCAAACGATATACAGGAGAATCTCATGGGCACTGATTTAAAATTCAGATTCTTTTATAATCCAGTAGGCCTTGGACCCTGGAACCTATCTTTCAGTGGCTACCCCAGGCAATTTTAAGGTAGGCCATCCCTAGAACATACTTGGAAAACCTTGGTTAAGCTACTTGCTGTAGGAGTATATAGTCCACTGGGAGCTTGTTGAAAATTCAGAATCTCCAACTCAATCCCAAATTTCTTTTGAAGCAATGATCATGGCTCTCATGTATGGAAAATGACTTTATTTAATACAGATTAACTCTGCTCTTTCCTTTTTTAAAGGTAGTATTTGCTTAGTTTAATTTCTTAATAAACTTTATTTTTAAAGAGCAGTTTCAGTTTCACAGCAAAACTGAACATAAAGTGCTGAGAGTTTTCGTACATCCTGTTTCTGCACATGTACAGCCACTGCCACCATCAACTCCCCGTGCAGAGGGCACAGTCGTAACAGTAAATGAAAATTCATTGACGTATCATCCACCAAAACCTACAGCTTACTTACATCAGTGTTCACCTTTGGTGTTGCGTATTCTGTGGGTTTTGAAAATATGTAAGAACATGTATCCACCACGGTAGTATAATATAAGATAGTTTCACTGACCTAAAATCATCTGTACTCTGCCTATCATCCTTCTCACTGCGCCTGGGAACCACTAATACTTTTATTTTCTCCATAGTTTGCCTTTTTCAGTATGTCATATAGCGGAAATCAGATAATATACAGGCTTTTCAGAATGGCTTCTTTCACATAGTGATATGCATTTAAGTTTTCTCCAAGTCTTTTAATGGCTTCATAGCTTATTTGTTTTTCATGTTAAATAATACTATATTGTATAGCTGTACCACAGTTTGTGTATTCACCTGTGAAAGGACATCTTTCACGGGGGAATAAGCAATACTTAATTACTTTTAAGTATTGATAATTATGATTAAAGCTCCTATAAATGTCTGTGTGCAGCTTTTTCTGTGGGTATAGTTTTCAGTTACTTTGGGTAAATACCGAAGAGCATGATTGCTGGATCTTATTGTAAGAGTATGCTTAGTTTTGTAGGAAACTGTCAAACCATCTTCTGAAGTGGCTGTACCATTTCACATTCCCACAGGCAATGAGTGAGTTTCTCTTGCTCCGCATCCTCACCAGCATCTCCAGTTATTAGTGTTTGGGATTTTGACTGTTTTAATAAGTCTGTAGTGATATATCATGGTTGTTTTAATTTGCAATTCCCTAGTGAGATTTATGCATTGTTGGATTCAATCTGCTAATATTTTGTTGAGGATTTCTGCATCTATATTCATGAGAGATGTTTTCTTTTCTTGTAATATACTTGCCTGCTTTTGGTATTAGTGTAATACTGGCCTCATATAATGAATTAGGAAGAATTCCCAGTGATTCTGTCTTCTGAAAAAGACTGTAAAGAATTGATAGAATTTCTTCCTTAAATGTTTGGTAAATTCACCAGTAAATCCATCTGGGCTTGGTGCTTTCTTTTTTGGAAGCTTGTTGATTATTGATTCAATTTCTATAATAGATACAGGCCTCTGTAGATTGTCTACTTCTTGTATGAGTTTTGGCACAGTGTCTTTTAAGAAATGGGTCCATTAGATTCAAGCTATCAAATTCGTGAGCATAGAGTGGTTCATAAGATTATTTTATTATCTTTTTAATGTCCATGGTATCTTTAATGATGTCCCTCTTATTTCTGATATTAGTAATTTGTGTCCTTTCTCTTTTTTTTCTTAGTGAGCCTGGCTAGAGACTAATTGATTTTATTGATCACTTCAAACAGCCAGTTTTTGGTTTGTTGTCTCTCCATTGATTTCCTTATTTCAATTTCACTTATTTGTGCTCTAATTTTTATTATTTCTTTTCTTTCAATGGCTTTGTATTTACTTTATTTTTCTTCTTCTCAAGTTTCTGAATGTGTGAGCTCAGATTGTTAATTTTAGATCTTTCTTTTTTTCTAGTATATGCTTTTACTGCAGTCCAGAAATTTTGATAAGTTGTGTTTTCATTTTTATATTGTTCAAAATATTTCTAAATTTATCTTGAGATTTCTTCCTTGACTCTTGTGTTATTTACAAGTATGTTGTTCAATCTTCAAGTATTTGGGGCTTTTCCAGCTCTGTTTCTGTTATTATTTTTAATATAATTTCTTCGTAGTCTTGACAGCAAACATTTTATAATTTTTATTCTTTTAAATTTGAAAAAATGACATTCTGTAAAGAAGACATTTGTACTAAAATGTTTATAGCAACACAATTCACAATTGCAAAGATGTGAAAAGAACCCAAGTGCCCATCAGTACATGAGTGGGTTAATAAAATGTGGTGTCTGTGTACAATGGAACACTGCTCAGCTGTAAAAGAAAGATGAACTACCTATTGTATTATCCTGGATAGAGGTGGAGCCCATTATTCTAAGTGAAGTATCACAGAATGGAAAAGCAAATACCACATGTATTCGCCATAAATTGGTACTAATTGATCAATGCTAATGAGCATGGGGAAATGGGAAGTAACATTGAAAGCGTGTTCAGCAGGTGAGAGCGGGAAGAAAGTCATGTGTGAATCCATACCTAAGGGATGCGGTGCATACTGTCTGGGGGATGGACATGCTTGCCAGGCAGTTCAGAGGCAATTTAGATAACTGAAGCATCTGTATCCTCGTAATATTCTCAAATTAAAAAAAAATCAAACAATCCCATCAAAAAGTGCACAAAAGATGTGAACAGAAGCTTTTCAAAAGAAAATAGACAAATGGCCAACAAACATATGAAAAAATGCTCATTGTCACAAATCATCGGGGAAATGCAAACGCAAATGAAGATCACAATGAGATGTCACCTGACTCCTATCTTGATAATAGCTTTGGGATGAACAATGACTCAGAGGAACTAATGGGAGGAGGGCTACCAAATGGTAGTCAAACTTTGCTGCATATTAAAAGAAATAGGCAAGTATTAAAATAACAGCAATTGGAAGATGGAAGAGTGGAAATACAGATAAGGAAAAGCAATACAGGGGATTGAATAGTTGGTGACTCACGCTGTGTGATGTCGAACATGTGGTAAAACCGTCTTCTGCAAACTCTGTATTATTTGAACCAGTTAGTTACAAAGCATAATAAAAAAAAGGAGGAAATTTAAAAGACATATGTATTAAAAAAATTAACTACTTAAAACCTTTTTTAAAAAATTTGAAGCAATCTTAAGATTACCAAATAGTGGCAAGTATAGATATTTTTGCAAGTACAGTTTTTTATTTGAAGGATTTGAGTTACCTGTTTGATGTCCTGTCACCCACCCCAAACACCATAGTGTGTAATTTCTGCAAAAAAGGCCGTTTTTCTGCATAACCACATGGAAGCATCAAAAAACCAGAAATTTTCCAAATTCTTAACTGAGGATGAATCCACTTTCAAAGCCACTCAAGTTTCTGGAGGAATTAATTTTCTTGTGTTTGTAAGACTGAAAAAAAAAATCATTTTCTTGTTGTCTGTTGGCTGGAGGTAACCCTTAACTTCCAGCTTGCAAAGCCAGCAAAGGAGAGAGGAAGTCCACCAAGATGGTGCCATCTTCTTATAAAACATAATCATACATACATGCACAATCACGCACATCCCGTCACCTTTGCTGTGTCATATTGATTAGAAACAAGTGACAGCTCCCACCAACACTCAAGCTGAGGGGATGGCAGGGGAGCGTGGACATGGAAGGGCGGATCGCAGGGACTGCGCTGGAGTTGCTCTGCCACCGTAACCAGTCTCTCCACTCTGCCGTCACTCCTCTGTCAAGATGTCCTTTTTATCCTACTGGGGTGCGGTGCCCTGACCCAGTCTGCTGCGGACTCTTCCCTCACCCTCCTGTGCACCCACAGCCCACCCTAGGGTGTCCCCCTGCCCTCCCACTCACACCCTGCATGTGGGCTCTGACACCTCCTAGGACTCGGCTCTGCTGCGTGGATGTCCTTGTCACCCTGCGTGGGCTCCCTCCCGCACCCTGCGGGGCGCTCACCTGCCAGGAACCCTCCTGACTCCGCTTGATGCTGACACCCTGTGCTGGGTGTGTCTCCGAGAAGACCCCCCTGACTCTCCTGGGCTCTGACAACCCGATCTCGGCCACACAGCTGCCTCCATCTGGAGGACAGGCAGCCTTGTCAGGGCAACGAATGTCTCTGCGACTGACTCTGTGGGAGGAGAAGGCAACCGAGCAGAGTCCGGGTTTCTGGGTGCCCTGCCTGCCCCTCTGCTGTGAGGGGATTAGACCATCACACGGGCAAGAGATGAATGCTCACTGGGTCAAGCCACTGCTGAGAGTGGTGTCTGCTTGCCGAATGCTGCTCTTTGGTGTTCGTCTAAAACACAGCACGTCCTAGCAGAATTGCCCATTCCTGTCTGCCAAACTTACCCTCTCCGCGTGTCCCCATCTTATTAAACGGTGTCATCCGTCATCCGGCTTTCCCAGCCTTAAATCTGAAATAAGGTTTTACTCTCTTCTGTTATTCACGTTACGTGAAGTCTGAACAGATCCTTTCCCAAACTGTTTCGATTCTGGTTACTGCTCACGACTTGCACGTTGAGTTTGCTCTCTGGCCGCCTCGTGCCTGGCTCGCTGGGACAGCCTCTGACTTCCCGTTTCGCTTCCTGTGCCCTCTGTTAGCAACAGCGACCAGAAGACTGACGTTTAAACATAGACGGGATCATGTCACTTCTTCAGTCAAACATTCCAAGGCTTCCTAACGTATTTAGAATAAAATTCTACATCCTAGCAGCACCTGTGCGCTCTGGCCTTGGGCTGCCTGCCTGACCCCGGGGCTCCCCTCCTTGCTCACCTGCCTTCCAGCCGCAGGGGCTGCCTTGCTCTCCTGCAACGCGGCCAGCACTGCTCATTCTGTCTGAAAGAATCGCTCCGTTATCCGTGTGGTTTCTTTCCTCATGGCATTCAGGTCTCTGCTCAAACAGCATCTCCTTAAAACGATCTTTTCTTACCTCTGCTAAAATAGAAGTTGGAAATCATTTCTCTCCCCCTCACTCTGCCCTGTTTGGTCTTCACTGCATGTGGACCATTTGCTATTACATCTGTTTCTACTTAATGCCAGTAATATGGGATAATTTCTCTATTCAGTAGCCCTAGTGCTCACAAGAGTGGGCATTCAGTAAAAGTTTCTTGGTGAGGAAACAGGGTGGCAAATTAAATCAGTTCCCTCCTCACGTCGAAAAATCTTACCCTTGAATTAATCTCGCCACTGTGTGGAGGTCTTCTGCATGTGCAGAGCAAAGCAGTGGGTGACTTCAGAAATCCCGAGATGTGTCAGACAGCGTCTGTCACCACAAGGAATTCAAGATCTAACTGGGTAATACGACAGTATTTCAATTTTGGTAAGAATTAAAAATGTATATAGGCCAAGAAGAAAAAGAAGTTATGTCATGAGGCAGTAGACAATTCATTGTTTTAATTGTTCCATTAATTACGTGTGACATAATTACCATAGTAGTTTAAAGCAGGAACAAAGTGCTTCAATTTGAAGTGCTAACGGGAGATTTTTATGAAGTTACAACTGAAAGGAAACCTGAGAAATAGATATTTATACAAAACAAACCCCAGGCATTTTTCACCCAATGACTTTAGTGAAGAAACTGTATTGAAATTAACAAAACTCCAAGTTAAACTTGGTCACAATCCCAAATCAAAATCAAATTAATGCTTTTATTTATTCTTTTTGCCTTCTAGTCTTTGTCTATATTCAGAGTTTGCATATTTTCTGTCATAGATAGAAACTTGTATTTATTTTGTTAACATACGCCATGCATATTTTATTTCTTATTTCTTTTTTAAAAAGTTCTCTCCCCACTCAAACCCTTTTATACAGCAAAATAAGTTCATAACCTGGAGCGTATCTTTCCACACTATTCTCCATATTTATATAATTGTGTACAAATATAAAGGGGATTCTCTTCCTGCTGTTTGTTTTAAACAGTAGGATCACACTCCAAATATTTGAATATCTTTTTTTTTTTTTTTGAGACAGAGTCTCACTGTTGCCCGGGCTAGAGTGCCGTGGCGTCAGCCTAGCTCACAGCAACCTCAAACTCCTGGGCTCAGGCAATCCTCCTGCCTCAGCCTCCCGAGTAGCTGTGACTGCAGTAACATGCCACCACGCCCGGCTAATTTTTTTCTTTTTTAGTAGAGACGGGGTCTCGCTCTCACTCGGGCTGGTCTCGAACTCCTGACCTCAAGCAATCCTCCCGCCTCAGCCTCCCAGAGTGCTAGGATTACGGGTGTGAGCCACCACAACTGGCCACTCTCCAAATATCTGTATATCTTTCCTTTATCATTTCAGATATGTTATAAAATTTTCTTTAGTGACTGAACTACATTATGATAATAGCAGTATAATATTTTATTCTGCCAAATCACAATTTAGTCAATTGTTCTCCAGTTTTGGAAATTCAGATAATTTTCAATTTGGGTTTATTTTGTTATTGCCACATCCTTGCATATATGGCATTATAAACTAGTGTTTTAATTTTGTGCAATTACTGAGTCAAAATATGTGTGTATATAACTCGATGAGTGATATTTTTCTTTTGTGATAATTTTTTACTAAGATCCCAAGCTTGAAAAATCGTAATTGATAAGTACACTTATATGCACTTATCAGATAACTGCATATAAGCCTCAAAGAGTTTGCAGGAAATTCCAGACATCTCCAGGGTTTTTAAAAATATAACAAAACTCCAGTGGTATGACATTCACCCCCCCCACCCTAAAATTGTTGATATAATGAGAAAGCCAAAAATTTTAGAGTTTGAAGGAATCTTGGCAGGCATGGGGAGCACTGTGATTTCCCCGTTTCCATCTCATCCTTCGTGGAGCTCTTTCTCCTGCTAAGCCCAGCGCGAGGAACTGCGCAGCACAGTGGTGCCCACACAAAGGAGCGACCGGGGTCCCTCTTGGCAGCCCGAGCGTTCCTGTTTGACAGAACCACACGCTCCCATCCTGGTGCGCCCAGCAAAATGAACTTTGATGATGATGATTTTGGGGAGAACTTGAGAAGAATTTTTTAGAATTTTTGGGGAATATGACCCCATAGAGAATGATACCTGGCCTGAGCTCACCTGGAGAATTTTGAAAGTAGAAGGGTAGCTGGAACATCTGGGTGGAGGGTGATCAGGGTAACAGTGTTGCAGCCCACAGCATTGCCTTTTGGCACGCCAGGAGTGCATGCAGTTCCCAAGGGAATTATAGAACCCAGAGGGCCAGTGAGTTGAGCCATTTCAGAATTAACCTGCGGTGAGAGATCCCAGGCGTAGTAGGCAGCAGAGTGTGAGTGTGAGTGTGAGGGCAGACCTGTGCGCAGGGAGGGCACCACTCACCATCTGTTGTGTGCAGATACCACAGGTCCCAGGAGGACCACACACGGTGAGCATCTGAACGTCTGCCACAGGAGCAGTACTGGAGGCCCCATGGCAAAGCACCAGTGATCTGAACCTTCCCCACCTTTCTCCTTTCTCCGTCTTTCCTGAGTGAAGACAGCAGCAGAAGGGAGAGAGGGAGGCAAGACGGGTGCGTAGACAACACCCGCTCTCCTCACGGCGGCCCAGAACAAAGGGTCAGGGATAATCTGGGGAAAGCTCCAAAACTGATGAGAGAGGAAAGTTTAAATTGCACTGGGTTTTGATATCTGAAAAAGATTCGTGGTCTTCTTACAAATCAAAGTGAATAAAAGACTAACATCTTTCTAAAATATCAGCAAGTCAGGAGTGAACACCTAATCAAGTATGTTTGGAGACAGAGATGGAAGAAACAGTTGTTTGCAGTTTGTGCCCCCATAAAATTATGACTTTAATTAGATTTCACTCATATATTTGAATATATACATATATGTATTGTGTGAGCACATATATGTATGTATGTAGGTATACGTGTACATGTGTATATAAATACATGCACCTGTGCGTATATGTGTATGCACGTGTCCACCTCCTGGGTGTCAAGGGCTTCTTGATGTACACACACACACATAAACACATATGTTTTTAGGTTTATTGCCACACTAATTTCCAAAATGTTTCACTGATAATATGTGATGGTAGCTTTTTTACCTACATATCCTCAGGACCAGGTATTACCTCTTTTCTTTTTCAAAATGTCAGCCAGCCAGGTGGGTAAAAGTCATACCTCCTTATGAAGCTGACCATTTTCACAGCTACTAGTGAAGTTGAGAATCATATAATACCTTTTGTTGTCATTTTGAGTTCCTCAAATGAGAATTATCCATTCCTGTTATTTGATGTTTTTATATTGAATTGTTTCCTTCTTAACATGTATTTGCAGAAACTCCTTTTGAAGGATAATTTTACATGCTACATATGGAAAATTTGCAATCTATTTTTTGTATTTGTGAAAATTTTCTTAGGCAAAGCATTTACATTTTTCGTAGTGTAATACTTCTACTTTTTGAAGTTTCTGAATCACTTTCTTAAAAAAAGACTTCCAGTATAAAGGTTAATATATATTTGCTTATATAAAACAATATATATTATACATAATATTTGTTAAATAGTCTACTTTTCATATTCAAATTATACAAAAAAATTAGTTTTGTGGAATATGAGATGTTCTGGGTTTTGTCGGCTCCTAGACTCACATGGTGGTACTGCCTCCCTTGCCCTCCCTCCACCATCAGTCTGTTGCTTCTCAGGGGTGAGTTATTTGAGTTTTTTGTTTGTTTAGTTAGTTCTTTCTTGTGTATTTTAATCTCTGTTACACAACCTCAGAAGTCGTCCCATACCTCTGACGCGTGAATGGGATCTTACTTAGGAACAGGGTTTTGAATTGTGGTCCTGTTTTTCTATGGCGGGTAGATAGTATTCACAGTCTCAGTGTTGTATGTTGCAAATAAAAAGCATAATGCTCTTTTACTCTTTGTAAATGACTTGTACCTCTGTGTTGAAATTTCTAAGATTTTATCTTCATCTTTTTTTTTATTTCAAGTGAAGAATTTTGCCAGAATTACTATATGTGTTTCTTTTATTATTAAACTTCCCTCAGACTGGGAAAAAACTTTTCTATATTATTGCATCTCTCTCATCTTTCCTTCCTCCCAACTCTTCCTCCTCTGCTTACAATTGAATTGACATTATATACACGTTTGATCTTCTGAATATGTTCTCCATTTTTAGGACTTTCTCTACTGACTTCCATCACTTTGACATTTTGTTCCGTATTGTGATGTATTTTGTCACTTGATCTTCCAGGTGGTTCTTATTTTTCTGAGTAGGTTCATAGTTTCTGGTTAGAAGTTGGTTAAGAGATTTTATTACTTCTTTCTGCATGGCAAGTTGGAGAATTATGTTTCAAGCCGCTTTTTCTTTTACTGTCCTGACCCATGAAAATGTGTCTCTCTCACGCATGGTGTCCGTGATGTTCCCAAGCCCTAAGCGTCCAAAATTATACTTCATCTTCTTCCCATATGGTCCTTACTTGCAACCAGTTTATTCTTGAATAGGACCTCCACAAACCAAATTTTGTCCCATTTCTTGTCTTATATTTGGGCCATGGGAAGTATTCACACATCAGCCTCATTTATTGTACATCTATACTTCTCTTTTGCTTACCTTAAGCATGCTCAGGTATATGTATTAGGCTCCGTTAACCGTGAGACCACCACAGCTTGTGGGAGGTGAATTCCTCTCTTGGGCTGGTGATGAATAGATTGAAAAACTCTCAGTCCTTGGGCAGCAGGAGATCTTTGTGTTCCCAAGCCTTCCTAGTCACAAGTCACAGCACTCTGGTACCTTAGGGCTGGGGACAGTTTGAGCAGTCCTATGGTTAGTGTCCTGTAGTTCCTCTGAAGTTGGTAGAACAAAGCAGACCTTCTAGAACTACTTGTTGCTCTTTACTGAAAGAATTCGCAGGTTTCTTAGGGTTAGGATCCCTCTGGGAATCTAGAGAGTTTATTGCTTTTTGCTTCTGCCAGTGAAAGGGAAGGTCATAATCCTTCATTGTTTTTTTTTTTTTCCCCTTGTTTTCTTCTATGGAAGTCCTATCTCTGGTGTTTGAAGAGGTTTTAGGTGGAGTATGGCGGTAGTCCAGGCTGCCACATTCTCAGAATCTATGTGCAGTGCAGGAGTGTAAGTGCTCAACAGATGCTATGACAGGAGTGTGTCAAAGGGAAACAGGAGCCAACCTGAATGAGCTCCCAAAGTGGAACAGTTTGAGCTAAATTTTTAGATTGGGGTCATAACCCAAATTATGAAGTAAACATCCTGAGTACATACTGACTTAAAAATGAATGGCTGGGTTAACAAATATATGGGGAGAAGAGACATTGCCTATGAAAAGAATTCCAAATAATTTAGCTACATACTTTCCACTCAAAAAGATGATGCTTAACTCTTAACCAATTAAATGAAGGCTGTGCTTGGTGACTTCCTTCTAGAGAGCAGAGTATGGAAAAGGAGAAATAAGTACTTTTAAAATGTAGAAACCTGGCAAATGCTATCTGGACCAAGCGATCAGTGCTAACTTCACCAGTGATATGTTGTGCGGTTAGCATGTGGAAGAGAAGGTCTTCTATTTTCCTTTTGTGTTATTAATTTCAGTGTATTGAGGGGTATAAATGATTTTGTTAGATGGATACCCTGTGTAATGCTTATGTCGGGGCTTTTATTGTGCCCATCCCCCCAGTAGTATTCATCATACCCAGATAGGCAGGTTTTATACCTCATCCCCTTCCCGGCCTCCCCCCTTCTTTGTTTCCAGTGTTCTTTACATCTCTTTGTGCCCACATATGCCCATCATTTAGCTCCCAATTATTAGTAAGAACACATGGTGTTTGTTTATGCATTCCTGAGATACTTCACTTAGAATAACGGTCTCCAGTTCCATTCAAGTTGCACAAAAGACATTCTTTTATCCCTTTTAAGAGCTGAGTAGTACTCCATGGTATATATACATTTTCTTTATCCACTCATGAGATGATGGGCATTTAAGTTGATTCCATGTCTTTGCAGTTGTAAATTGTGCTGTGATATACATTCGAGTCCAGGTGTCTTTTTGATAAAATATCTTCTTGTTCTCCTTTAGGTAGATACCCAGCAGTGGAATTGCTGCACTGAATGGTAAGTCTACTTTTATTTCTTTGAGAAATCTCCATACTGTTTTCCATAGAGGTTGTACTAATTTGCAGTCCCACCCACAGTGTGTAAGTGTTCCTTTCTCTCTGCATCCACGTAAGCATCTATTGATTGTTTTTTTTCCTTAAAAGTTTTATAGTTTTACTAAAATGTAAAGGCCTGTGATCCATTTTGAGTTAATTTTTATAATTTTATAATTTTTGTATAAGATCTGAGACTTAGGTTGAAGATTTCTTTTCTTTTCTTTTTTGCGCCTATGAATGTTCAAATGTTCTAGTACCATTTGTTGAAAAGGCTATCTTTCTTCCACTGAATTACTGTTATACCTTTGTCAAAATTTACTTGGCTATATTTTTGTATTTCTGTATCTCTTTCCTGTTTATTTATGTGTCTATCCTTCTGCTAATACCACAGTCTTGACTACTGTGATGAGCAATATATATAATGTTTTGATTTTGGGTAGATTGATTACTCTATCTTCTTTAATCTTTAAAACTTCTTTATGAAAATACTTTAATTTTCTTTATCAAAATAGTTTTAGCTAACTTAGTTCCTTTGCCTTTGCATTACATTTTGGAATAATCTTGTCTGTATTAATAACAAAGTCTTGCTGAGATTTTGATAGGAATTGCATTACATCTGTATGTCAATTTGGGGAGAATTGATATCTTTACCACAGTGAGTCTTCCAGTCTACAAACATGGTATATCTTTCTATTAATTAGGTTCTCTTTTAATTTATTTCATCAACATTGTGTAGTTTTTAGTATACAAGTTTGGTACATGTTTTGTTAGATTTACACTTAAGTATTTTATTTCATTTTCTTTTTTTAAGTGATTGTAAATGCTGTTGTATTTTACATTTTAGTGTATATGTGTTCATTGCTAGTGTATGGAAATACAATTAATTTCTGTAGGTTTATCTTTTATTTTTGTGACCTTGTTGAACTCATTTATTAGTCTAGGAGTTGTTTTTTTTTAATAGATTCTTTGGAGTTTTCCATGTAGACAGTAGTATCTCTGCAAATGGAGACAGTTTTAGTTCTTTTCCAGTCTGTGTGCCTTTTCTTTCCTAATTTCACTGGCTTAGAACTTCCAGGGCTATGTTGAATTAGACTGGTGGAAGTGGACATCTTTGCCTTTTTCCTGATCTCAGAGGAAAGTATTCAGTCTTTCCTTATTAAGTGTAATGTTGGTTATAGATTTTTTGTAGATACTCTTTATCAAGTTGAGGAAGTTCTCTATTCCTATTTTCTGAGAGTTTTATCATGAAAGAGTGAATTTTGTCAAATGCTTTTAATGCATCAATTGATAGGATCTGCTTGTTGTGGTGGCTCCTGCCTGCAGTCCCAGCTACTGGGGAGGCTGAGGCAGGATGATAGCTTGAGTCCAGGAGTTTGAGACTAGCCTGGGCAATATAGCAAGACCTCGACTGTTAAAAAATAAAAAATTGTTTGGGCATGGTGGCATGCACCTGTAGTCCTAGCTACTCGAGAAGTTGAGATGGGAGGATTGCTTAAGCCCAGGAGTTCAAGGCTGCAGTGAGCTATGATCATGCCACTGAGTTCCAGTGGGGTGATGAAGAAAGGCATACATTCAGTCATCTGAAAGAGTTATTAAATGCTTAGGGTATAAGACAAAACAACAATAACAAAAAAAAAAAATCCTTGTTTTGTCTCACTGAAAGTTATTTATCTGATCTTTTAGAAGACCTTGTCCATAAGAGTTCCCAACTCTTGTGCTAAAATTATGGAATTAGCTGTTAAGTTTCAGGAAAGGAGATTTTTTTTTTTTTAGTTCATAAAATTTTTACCCAGAGTTTTAAACTGAGTAAGGGTCAATAAAGGCCTCAGACAATCAATATTGTTTTTAATTATTTCTGTTTCTTGTGGTCAGTATTAGAATAGCTGTGCCTCAAGTTTGCTAGCTCCTTGCATAATGCTGACTGGAGAAGCACAGGATTGCATTTATTGAGGATGCTGGCATATAATTGTAATGGATTATTTAATAAGGAACTACTTTTTTTTTATTGAGGACGAGCAAAATGTCCTTTGAAATAATGGCTCAGGCTCTACTCTCCAATCAGAAAAGACTGTTTGTATGGAGTAGGTAAATTGACAAAGTGGTTCTTGAATAATGCTTGAGGAAGAAAATCTTCCTAAGGGCTTAATTTAGCTTGAACTTTAAGTCAGTTTTATAGTATGGGCTCCTGTGTGTCTAGTATTTAGTCAGAAGATGGCCTGTTTGCAACAGGTATATGAAAAAATGTTCAACATTGCTAATCATCAGGGAAATGCAAATCAAAAACCACAGTGAAAATTCACTTCACACCTGTTAGAATGGCTGTCATTGAAAAGACAAAAGCTAACAAATGTTGGCTAGGATGTGGAGAAAAGAGAACTTTTGTACACTGTTGGTGGGAATGTAAACTCCCACCAACAGTGGCTATACCACTTTCCATAATGGTATAGCCATTATGGAAAACAATATGAAGGTTCCTCAAAAAATTAAAAATAGAACTACTGTATGACTCAGTAATCCCACTTCTGGGTATATATCTAAAGGAAATGAAGTCATTATGTTGCAGAGATATCTGCATGCCCATGTTTATTGCAGGAGTATTCATAATAGCCAAGAAGTGGAGTCTACCTAAGTGTCTATTGATGAGTGAATGGATAAAGAAAATATGGTGGAATACCATTCAGCCTTAAATAAGAAGGAAATCCTGTCATTTGTGACAACATGGATGAAGCTGGAAGATACTATGCTAAATGAAATAAGCCAGGCACAGAAAAACAAGTACTGCATGATCTCACTTATATGTGGAATCTAAAAGAGTTGACCCCATAGAAGCAGAGGGTATAATGGTGGTTGCCAGAGGTTGGGGGAGGAGGAGATGGGGAGAAGTTGGGCAAAGGGCACAGAGTTTCAGTTAGACAGGAGTAATAAGTTTTAGAGATCTATTGTATAGCATGATGACTATAGTTAATATTAATAAATGTGTATGTATATATGTGTGTGTATGTGTATATATACTTGAACATTGCTAAGAGAGTAGATCTTAAATGTTCTTACCACAAAAAAACATGAGTATTTGAGGTGATGGATATGTTAAATCAGCTTGGTTTAGTCATTTCACGATGTGTATATATATCTCAAAATATCACATTGTACATCATAAATTTACATAATTTTTTGTCAATTTTACCTTAATAAAGCTGAGGAAAAACACAAATAAATAAATAAAATTATATGTTATTACCATTTTTAAAAAAGTGGCTTCAGTGTACAGAATTTTGACAGTTTATAAAACTGGGAAAACTAAGCCTCCAAAGATCTACCAGATTTAAAGTGTCATTGCCTCAATTATCAAATTCATGTTTTGAACAACATGACCTAGAATTTAGACCTAGACTTATTAAAATAAGTCAGAAGTTTATTATAAGTTGATTCTAAAGAAGAAAAAAACCCAGGTGTCATCTTTGCATTTTTATTTCCTATTTCACTCTACAAACTTGGTCAGGAGATTTATTTTTGCACCTAATAGTCTCTAACAAACTAGGCACTGGGAGGACAAGTCCCATATTGCTTAGAATCAGTTTTAGGCTACAACAGCTCATTGATAGGAGAAGAGAGAAATTTCTCAAGATATTTGAGGCAGAGATCTAGAAAGCTTTCATTGCATTGCAGCAAGTTACTAGAAAAATTTTGAAATTTCCTTGATTCTCTGTGTATTTCTCAGCTTGCTAGTCTAAGGCTAATCATGTATGGAGATGGTGTCCAGGATAGCTCTTTTAAGAGTTTAAATGAAGGAGAAATTATCATTCTGTCTGGACCAGAAGTGAAAAGGGGCTGTAAAATCCAGATTGCTGTATACCTGAGTGTTTTCTGCAAATTTATTTCTGGTGCTACTGTTTTGCACCATTAGGTTCTGTCTATCAAATAAAATTTTTAGAGAATATTTCATTCAAATCAGCATGTTGTCACTAAAATAACAATTTATTAATACTAATTAGCAGACCACTCCTTTCCCATGGGCTCTAGGAAAAGCTACATTAGACCCTTGTCTATTATCATGTTGTCGTCCTCAGAGACATGAGACATAACAGACAAAATAGGCACCAGACCAGTTAAATAAACAAGTAAATAAAAACTAAATCCACTCAGAAGCATATGAAGAGAATGAGTCTGCAGGAAAATTCTCCAACTAGTTTTGCTTTTCTGTATGCTAGAATCAATAGCCAAAGCAATATCATGCTATTTGGTGGAAAGCCAAAGGTCAGAGAACAACTTACTGTTCTTTATTTGCTTGAAGCTGGAACCCCAGAGCTGTATTGCTTTATTACTAGTTACTTGCAAAGATGAAGTTATAGGTTATGTCTATAGCTGGGAGGCTCTTGTCAGCCTAACCTCTATAAACTATGTAGTTAAATGTCTTGAAGATTTCTAATTCACTATGGAGGTTCAAGTATGGTCTAAATTAGGTTACTTTTTTTTTTCTTTTTTTGAGACAGAGTCTCAGTTTGCTGCCCAGGCTAGAGCGAGTGCCGTGGCATCAGCCTAGCTCACAGCAACCTCAAACTCGTGGGCTCAAGTGATCCTACTGCCTCAGCCTCCCAAGTAGCTGGGACCACAGGCATGTGCCACCATGCCCGGCTAATTTTTTCTATGTATTTTTAGTTGGCCAATTCATTTCTTTCTATTTATAGTAGAGATGAGGTCTCGCTCTTGCTCAGGCTGGCTTCGAACTCCTGACCTTGAGCAATCCGCCCGCCTTGGCCTCCCAGAGTGCTAGGATTACAGGCGTGAGCCACCGCGCCCGGCCTAAATTAGGTTACTTTTTAAGTGTGGTTGCTTTATACAGTTGTGCAGTTTTATAGTGCATAGCTGCATCATATCTAAGGTGGTACCATAGATACCAGTGGGCAAGTATAGACCCTGTTTTTAAGTATTTAAAAATTTATTACAAAACTATAAATGAGAATGCTTTTTAAAGTTGCATGTATATGGGAGGCAAGGCAGGAGGATCCCTTGAGACTAGCCTAGGCAACATAGTGAGACCCTATCTCTACAAAAAATTAAAAAATTAGCAGGGCATGGTGGCAACTTGGGAAGCTGAGGCAGGAGGATTGCTTGAGCCCCAGATTTGGAGGTTGCAGTAAGCTATCATTGTGCCACTGTACTCCAGCCTGGGTAACAGAGTGAGACCCTGTCTCTTAAAAAAAAAAAAGTTGCTTTTATAGATGCAATAATTTTAAGTGTACTTTCTATATATTTTCCCCCTTTATCCTATGTTTATTATTTCTCCCACATTTTCCTTATTTTGATACTGACCGTGTTTTGTTCTTCCCCTGGAGAAATGAGCTCTTAAGTGAATTTGCTCTGAAAGTGTTTTGGACTTTTATTTTTGTTGTGTTTAGTTTGTTCACAGTTTTGCAACTCTGAAGCCTTAATGTGGATGTTCTTGCTATGGTGAGATGACAGTGCTTGGATCCAGTTAATAGCTCCATTGTATGTTGAATAAACCTCACATCTTTGCCAGAGATTTGGTTATTACTCAGTTGTGATTCTGTCATTGTGTGGTCAGCTGGGATTCCAAGTTCATTTGTTATTGCTCAGAGCTCAGAGTTTCCAGAAAGTTGCCCTGGGTAGCACTAGGCTTTTTAAATTATTCACTGTCTGGAGATGTTTCTATAGTTGGGTTTGGAAATTTTATTTGTTCTTTTTACATCAAGATCAGTCACAGTACAAGTGGAGTTACTGTTTTATTTCTGATATTTTGAATATTCTTAATTTCTTTTTTTTTTGTGATAGAGTCTCACTCTGTCGCCTTGGGTAGAGTGCAGTGGTGTCATCATAGCTCACTGCAACCTCAAACTCCTGGGCTCAAGTGATCCTCCTGCCTCAGACTCCTGAGTAGCTGGGACTACAGGCATGTGCCACCATGCCCTGCTAATTTTTAAATTTTTGTAGAGATAGGGTCTTGCTATGTTGCCTAGGCCGGTCTCAAACTCCTAGGCTCAAGTGATCCTCTTGCCTTGCTTCCCAGAGTGCTAGGGTTACAAGTGTGAGCCACTGCGCCTGGCCTGATATTTTGAATATTATTTAGGTCTTATCCTCCAAAGGTTATCACCAAGCAGGATCTCCTGGCGGAGATATTACCAACGTTTGTTTGAATTTGATTTATGTACCTCCAACAATGCCAAGAGGTTTTTTAATTGGCCTTTCAGATTACTAGGTTTTGAGTTCATCTTAAAAACGGTTTTCAAACTTGAGTATTTCAGAATCACCTTGAGATTTTCTTAATGTAGATTGCTGGGCTCCACTCCCAGAGTTTCTAATTCAGTAGGTCTGGCATGGGGCTTGAGAATTTGCATTTTTTTCTAGTTTCAGGTGATGCTGATACTGCTGTTTGGGGTACCACACTTTGAAAACTACTGCCGTAAGATAAAACTATCTTGTTTTTCTTTAAATCTATGTTGCATGGTATCTAGCATGAAAGAGAATAGGTTTAGATCTTCGAGAAAACTGTAAGAATCTTAGACATTTTTTTCCAAGATGAAAAGGGTTTTTTCTTCTTTCTGATTTTGAATATATGTATGTAGTAAAAAGATTCAAACCATATGGAAAAGCTTAAAGATAAAAGTAAAAATTACTTACATTCCCATTATCAGTATAGTAAACATTTTGGTAAATATCATTCCGGATGTTTTTCTGTGCTTTTATATAAATGTATAATCTCGTTTGAAATGATTTGCTTTATGCTTGACATTTGGTAACCTACATCTAAAATTCAACAATATTCAGTAGACATAGATATATATATATAAGAAATATAATATAGATCATACAGTACACTTTTAACCAATGATAGTGGTAAGCAGTTAGATTGCTTCCGGTTTTTTTTTTTATCAGTTACAAGTTCTTGTACTACATCTTTGTACATAAGTCTAATCATCTTATTATGAGTTCCAAGAAATGATATTTCTGGGTCAAAGAGATGTGCATTTAAAATTTTGATGTATATTGCCAAATTGCCTCCAGAAAGTAGTATGAATTAACACTTCCACCAACAGTGCCTAAATTTTGCCTGTAAAATGAAATGGTTTTCAAGATACTGTAGTAACTTCATTTACTCCAATCTTCTTATGGTAGAAAAAGTGTTCTCTGAGACAATGACTCTGGGAGGAAATAGAAATTCTGATGGTTACGGGATGAGTAGAGGGTCCTTAGCTCTATAGTGCTCCCTCAAATTTCCATCATAGTTCTGATAAGATTATTTAATCTTGATGAGTCTCAAAACACTGTTCCAGACATTTGTTTGTATTCATGTTACAGAAAGCATCTTCTCAGATGACATAGGCATTATTTGTCATTCACAAGTTTTGTTGTATGTTTCTGAAAATAGCATTTATTGCAGGGCAGAGACAGTCAACATAGGTGCTTTAGGAATCAACTAGTGACCAATTAAACAACTAAAAATATCGTGCAACTTTAGGGTGTAAAAGAAAATCTTTAAAAGTCAAACCATTTTTTCAGTAATGTACTTTTTTTTTTTTTTTTTTTGCGAGTTGTCTCTACATTTTTTGACCATGTATTTCTGTTGGTAAACAGTGAGCCCACTCACCTTCTTTAAGTGTGTTTATTTATAAATTATATTCAGGTACTAAAATATTTATTTATATTATCAAACATACATAGAAATTTAGAAGTATGAGATTAAGATATAATAGAGTAGCAATGTTAATTTTTTTTCTGCACTTCAGTAGAAATTGCTGTTCTATGTAGGGTTTATTTCTTAAGCACCGTTTTCTTACGGATAACAAGGAGCTTCCTGATTTAAGGCATATATCTGAATTGAACTTTTATACCTATTTTAGTCCCACCAAGTCCAAGTACCTAATTTGATTGATTGTTCCTGAGCTCTGTATGCATGCTATGTTTCTTTAGCAACTTCTTAAAACCTAGAGTTATTTGTAATCACTGCAGGGGAGAATGCGAGGAAAGACAGTATTATTTGTTCCTTTAGAACTTCTGTTATTTGACATGTTTGATATAGTATCCATTATCTTGACTTTAGATCCAATTCTATTCAGAACTATATAGTTTATAAGAGATATCATAAAAATCATCTTGTCTCACTTCTCTTTATTACCTAATTTTTTTTTTCTTTTGAGATGGCCCAAGCTGGAGTACAGTGGCATGATCATAGCTCACTGTAGCCTGGAACTCCTGAGCTCAGTTGATCCTCCCACCTTAGTTTCCTGTGGTAGCTAGGACTACAAGTACATGCCTCCATGCCTGGCTAACTTTTTTATTTTTATTTTTTTTGTAGAGATGGGGACTCACTATGTTGCCCAGGTTGGTCTTGAACTTCTGGCCTCAAGTGATCCTTCCACACTGGCTTCCCAGAGTGCTGGGATTACAGGCATGAGCTACTGCGCCCAGCCCTGAATTTTAATATAGTGTAGTAGTTAAGAGCCCCAGCTTAGACTCTGCAGTTAGATTACTTGGATTCAATTTCTGGTGCTATTACTTATTCATTGTGTGATCTTGGGTAAATTACTTTACCTTTCTATGCTTCACTTTCCTCATCTGTAAAATGAGGCTATTTAAGAACATCCATCTTATGAGGCTTTTGTGAGAGATGATGTCTATCCTGTAGTCAGTGCTTCTGCTAAATGTTTGCTGTTTTATTACTAAATTAACTTCTAAATATAAAGGTTAAAAAATTCACCAATAAATCTACCAATAAATATTTTTATTTTTTATGACAGGCCAAATGGCATAACTTTTTGGAGTACTACTGCTTGATTTTGAATCTTGACTTCATTACTTACTAGCTGTGTAGTGTTGGTCAAATCAACTTATCTTTGCTTCTAATTATTCATTATTTAAATGGGTGATAATAATAGTGCTTATCTTATAAAATTGCTTTAAAAATTGAATTGTTACATGTATAGAGCTTAGAAGAATGCCTAGGCATAATAAGTGGTCAATAAAAATTATATATTTTATTCTTTACAGACATTTAAAAATATACATTTATAAATTTTAATTTTTTAAATAAATTATTTCATAAATTCTTTTTGTGTTCTTATTATATTCTTAATGTCTATACAATTTTTAAATTTTGAGTTACTTTGAATTCTAAACAATGATTATGTCACTTCTGCCTTAGAAATAAGGTGTTTTGTTTTGGTTTTCCTATTTCTTAAAAAAAAGTTTATTCTTTTAATAAACACTTTAAAAATATAGTTTCTTTTGCATACATTTTGACATTAAAATACATTTTAAACTTTAATTTATAACATGTTTTAAATGATATTGAACTTTAGGCCAAATAACTACATGTAATAATACCTGGGAATAAATTTGTTGTTGTTATCTTGTATTACTGTCAACTTCCTTTTGTTACCTAATTGCACAGGCTTTTACGTTACTGAGATATTAGTGAACTTTATAACTATATGTGTATGACATATACCATCATCTGTATGTTTTCATGAGTAATTATGGTGTTGCTTTGGCCTGTGTTCCCTATCTTTTGTGACTTAGTCTTTAAAACTTAAATATATGATATGAAATACTTTAGTTACTATTTGCTGAAATAATGGAATTTTTTATGATTTATGGGAACCCATGGGACTAAATATTTGAAAATGGCAAAGTGAGAAATAGCTATGTTGGTCACCGTATATATATTCGCACTTCTTTTCTCCTGGAGTCTTAGAACCTACTTTGGTGTCTCATGAATATGTGGTATTTAGCACTTTTAGCTCCAAATACTGTATTTTGATTAGTGATTAAAATGTCTAGCATGTTGCTATTTTAAGCCAACATGCTACAGATCAGACTTTAACTTTCTAAAAAATGTATTCAAATGTTATGTACTTCTCTTTTTTCAATTTGAATTTGGGTAAGGTGAATATGAGTTTGTGATAAATGAAGATGAAGAATTATAAAAATTAGAATTATTTTTATTTGCTCTATAGAGTTACACCGAATCTTATGTTTTATGTTTGTCTTTTCCAACAGGTAAATCTTTGGGATGGAAAATGGCCTAATTTACTTTTACAGTCTTTACAGGTGTTCTTTTTTAATTTAATTGTGTGGTTTATAAGCATTTCTTACATATCTATTTTGTCAAAGTTACTATATTAATCCCAAGGGATATAAAGACAAAATTAGGAGAGCATAGTATATTGGGAATATCTTTTGCAGTACCCCAGATTTTTAAATTGAAAAAATCATGTTTAAGTAATTTTTCTGTAATGTCAGATGTTTTTCTTTTCAAGAAAAACAGCTGTTCCCCAAATACTAGAAATATAGGAAGTGAAATTAGATACACCATCCTTTTTTACAGTAGCTACTTTTTTGCATTGGAAGTGGGGGTAGGGAAGAAACAAAATTCTTCACATGCTGATAATTATAAAAGCTGGATGATGGGTACATGTTGGGAGATTCAGTTAATCTAGAACTTGAATCAAATGAAATATTATTTGGCAAATATTTTGATCCAGGTTAGTATTTCTAGAAAATATATAGGTTTAACTTGTGGTAAATTTATTCTTTGAGATTTAACATTTGATTCAGTTTGTGGTTCAGTAAAAGTACTATTTAGTTCTAGATTAACTGAATACTGAGATTGGAAAATAGATTATTATAAGCCAATATAGAAATAACATATTACCTTTAATAAATCATTTTTCTTTTCAATACACAGAGTATATTGAAATTTATTCTGATTGTTTCTAGGTGATAAACTTTCCAATTTGCAAATTTTCAAACAGGCGCAAGAGTAGAGTATTATGAATCTCCTACCATTTACTTATGTATTTAGCTAATAAAGGAAGGAGGATTAATTTTTCTAGACTGTACAAATGTTCAGGGAGGCAATGCAGGCTATTTACTTGATGGTCTTATTCATAGACAATTAAAAGTAAGAGGAGGCCGGGCGCAGTGGCTCATGCCTGTAATCCTAGCACTCTGGGAGGCCAAGGAGGGTAGATCACTCAAGGTCAGGAGCTTGAAAGCAGCCTGAGCAAGAGGGAGACCTCGTCTCTACTAAAAATAGAAAGAAATTAATTGGTCAACTAAAAATATATAGAAAATATTACCTGGGCATGGTGGCACATGCCTGTAGTCCCAGCTACTCGGGAGGCTGAGGCAGAAGGATCGCTTGAGCCCAGGAGTTGGAGGTTGCTGTGAGCTAGGCTGATACCATGGTACTCTAGCCCGGGCAACAGAGTGAGCCTCTGTCGCATAAAAAAAAAAAACAAAAGTAAGAGGATAGTTTTAAGAGCATTGTGCAGAGAGTGCGTGGTAAAAGCAAGGATGGACTGTAGTATCCTTGAAGCTCATTTTAAACTCTGCATTTCATACAAGAATAAACTGAGGGCCAGAGAGGTGAAGTGAATTTCTTGAGATCACAGAGTTTAGGAGTTGGGGAGTTTGGAGTTAAGCTAGATCTTCTAACCCAAATCTGGTGCCTTTTCTCCTTAACTTTGGCTGTCATAAAGTATATTGTTTTGGCTATGTTTTGTATGGCTTTGAGTTGATAATATTTTTTCCTAGTGTTGCTATATGGAATGATTTTTTTCAGGGAGCCCTTAAATTTATATTTTTTATTAAGTCTTTTCCTTCCAATCCATTTCCAATTTTGTCCCTCCTCTTATAAAAGATCCAAATTCTAGACCATTTCATCTTTTGTATTCTTCTATATAGAGATCATCTCTTATTATCTTTTTTCTCACACGGAACTAAAACATAGTAGTTCCTCTTTATATCTAGCTAGCATATTTTCCTTTCTGAGGGGATCAGAGAAAAAGGGATGTGCTAGAGGCTTGGCAAGAAACTGAGGAATATTTTATAAACAGCTTTTCCCTTTTCCCTTCAGAAGACCAAGCTTGCTGAGGGAGAGGACCAAACTCATGCTCCTTGATTACTATGAGAAAGGGTGAATCAAAGAAAATGATGGAGTGGTCAGTGGTGCCCATTGGCCCGAGACATGATGATCCCAATATTGGGGTTTCCAGGGGAAGCTATTCCATTTGCTCCCATTTCAACTATTCCCATTCCGTTTGTCTAAAGTCTCCTTCCTCAAATTAGAAGTCCTCTCAGAAGCTTAATTTACTCTGTGCCTCCTGAGAAGTGCTTTAACCTGAGGTGTATTTGTATAGCATTAACTCTGCCCCTTTGGGAAGTTTAGTTTGTAATATAACCTTATTCCCACTTGATAAATTATCTCCTCCTCTTTTATGAGTGCTCTCCTGAGGCCGAGGTGAAATTGCCTCTGGTTGCATATTGAGCTAGCTGTCTCCTCTGGCAATGTAGACCAGTGGGGATGTCTGGGAGTGCTTTTCTTCCAAATCGTGGCTATGTTGAGAGACATAAGGGTTGTGCCAGGTAAAAGGACTATGTGTACTGGCAATCTGCCAAGATTTATGGGCTAGGAAGATAGTTTTTTTTTTTTTTAAATCAGGACTGAGCAAGTGCAGGGAGAACGGGGAGGGGAGGACAGAGACATCAAAGTAGAAGTGAAGAGAGAAATTCATTTGTTTAAAAAAATGAATTATTTAGTGCCTAATACATGTTCATGATAGAAAGATGAATAATATATGGTCCCTGTTCTTGAAGAGCACACTGTCTAGTGGGGAAGAGGATTATGTAAACATCTAGTTATGTTATGTGATAAGTGTGTGTATTTATAAAGGAAAGCAGATAAAATAGCAATTGGTTCTTTGATGTAGAGGTACTTTTTGAGCTGGGCCTGAGTTAGTGAAATTGAAATTATATTTTTAAGTAAGGAAGTTATTAATTTTCCATGGCTGCTTTAACAAATTATCACAAACTTAGTGGCTTTTAAAACACCACAAATTTATTATCTTACAGCTCTGTATTTCAGAAGTTTGATTTTCTGAAGTTTGTTATTTCAGAAGTTTGATTTAGCCCGGTCTGACCGGGCTAAAATCAAGGTGTCAGCAGGGCTACGTTCCTTTCTGGAAGGAATCCATTTCCGTGCCTTTTCCAGATTTTGGAGGTGTCAACTGAAACAGAGTCACAGAGCCTATATACCCTGAGAAAGGAGGCTTTATTTCTTATAAACGGTTACAGCCTGCAGGCTGGCTATCCTGACAGTCTGGGAAGCCTAGAGATAGGCACTTCAAGGAAGGGAGGGGTAAGACAGGAATTTATGCTGAACGTATTGACCAAGTGTACATACTCAACAGGTTATAGGAGGAGCTGTGAATATTCATGAAGGAGACCCACATGCATGTATATTAATTAGGTTTACATGTGTGTAACATATATCCCATGGTCACTTTGGGTTAGAGATTTAACATTTAAATGCATTATAATTAGGTCCTACATGTATAATGGTGAAATGTGGGACATGAATTCATGAACTGCGCATCCTCAGGAGACTGGCCAGAACCAGTCCATGGCCAGCAGTCCTTTATTAAGAAGAAACTCTTTGTGGTCCAAAATAGCCCTCATGTCAGAACCATAAAAACAGGAGGAAGGCACCGGGGTCATATGAAGTTAAGTGGAACGGTCTTCCGACCTTTTGTTCTCTCAAGCTGGCCTTTGATAAAATCTGGGAATGACTAGTAAAGTGAGGGGATGAAAGCAAATGGTGATCGTCCTTCCATCTTGTCATGGTTTTGAACTCTAAAATTTGGAGGGTTTAGCCAAAGGAGGGTCCATTAGTCTGTTGGAGGGGTTTAGGACTTTTATTTCAGTCCTCATTGGCCATAGACCTTACCTGGCTCATGGCCCCCTTCCTCCATATTTAAAGTTAGCAACAAAGCATCTCTCTGACCTTGCTTCTATTGTCACATCTCTTTCTCTGAGTCTCTTCTTTTGTCTTCCTCTTCCGCTTTTAAAAACCCTTATGATTACATTGGGTCCACCTGATTAACCCAGGATAATTGCTCTATCTCAAAGATGATTAGCAACTTTAATTTCACCTGCAACCTTAATTCACCTTTGCCATGAAACTTAATAGATTCATACATTCTGTTGATTAGGATGTGGGCATCTTTAGGGGACCATTATTCTTACTGCCACAGAAAGGGACAGTTTTTTGTTATTCACCTGCTTAAAAACTTGGTTGATTTATTGCTTCCAAAGGACATTTTTAATCTTTTCTGGGGAACCAGAATCCAAATGTGATGAAATAGATGGTTCCTTTCACTAAAATAATGTTTACACAGAGATAGTTTTAGGAGGGCCTATTAGGGGCTTACCCTAGCTTTTAAGGCCTTTTCAGTCTAGCCCTAGCCTAACCTCTGGCTCTCCTTTTTCCCTAATCTCATCTCCCAACCCCAGTAATCTGTTTCTAGCCCAGTGTTTCTCAAACTTGGCTGTACCTCAGAAACATCTGTGAAATGATATAAAATTATGTGCCCAGACCCCTCCCCTTTCTAGTCAGGGTTGAGAACCACTGCTGTAGCCACGCTAGACTAATTATTATTCCCAGAAAAATTAATGTATTATTATACTTTTATGGTTTTGTGTTTGCTGTACCATTATGCTTTGAATTTCACCTCTCTCCTTTCCTCCCCTCCCCTGTACTGGATAAATTCCTAGTATTTTTTCAAGGTCTAGGTGAGATGACATCTCTTCTTTGATATTTTCTTGACTTACTTCCTTTTAGAACTTCTCTGTTAATTTCTTTTCTACTTACATTTTATACTTTCTGTATTTCTGTTATAGCAATTTGCTCGTCATGTGTACTTGTTCACATTTGTTTCCTGAGCAGGTTATGAATTCTTTATTTATAGCACCTTCTACATATAGTAAATGAGTCATGGTAGGCACTCAGTGTTTATTTGGTCATTTATCAAATAACACTCACTGAATTTATTCATCTGCTTCTGGTTAAGTGAAAATCCATCAGCACCTTCTCCAGGAAATGAACAAAGGTCATTTTTGTAAAGTGGTAGGAACTGATTAAAAGTGTTTTTGATTATTAGTGGATTTTATATGAATAAATTTCTTTTTTTCTGTTTGTGGTTCCATATCTTGCCAAAATATCTGGGTAATATTCACCAAATTTCAAGATTACATTTAGGATTGTTTGAGTTAATATAAAAGTTACATTATATTTACTTTGGTAAGCTCTGGAGGGAGGGTCATCTCAAAGTTAGGCAGTTATCATTCCAGAGCAGCAGATACTGAGCTAAGAGATCCATGTGACTGCCAGTTGAGTATTATGCCATACATATTTAAGATGCCATTGACAGAGAAACAGTGATTGCAAACAGGAGCTCCAAATCAAAAGTCAGTTGACAAATTATCGGTGTTTGATCAAAATTGAGCTGCTTCTAACAAGATCAACTCTATGTAGCATGTGACAGGATTATTCTATATGATGGTTAATATGAGTGTACTGAAGCAACATGGCAGTGATTACCAGGAGGGCAATTAGTTGTTTATAAATTTGTATTTATCTCTCAGTGCCCAATATGAAGGAGCAGTCTTTTACCAGCAGACACCTTCCTCCTGGAATGAAATTTAGAGCAGTGAGAGCCAGTACACTATGGCTCCAATGGAAAGATTGGGACTGAATTTAGTTTCTTCAACATTCTCTTCTCTTCTATTTTATTAATATGTCTCTATCTGCTGTCTACCAAGTTTTTGCCCATGTCATACTTGCACTCTAGGTAAAAATTATTCTGGCATCCTCTTTTCTGATATACCCTCTTTTTTCTAGGTCAAGTCTATACCTTACCAGAGGCCAAGGGAGCTCATCTCCTAGTTGAGTTATTCTCCTTTAATAGTTTTTCCTGAAGCTCTACCCAATGATTTCCTCTTACATCTATGTATCTCATTGACCTGTTTTCAAGTGTGTCCCTGATAGCCATACTCACTCTTCAAGGCCTACTTCACATGTCATCTCTTTTTTCCCCCAATTCCTCCAGGTAGTTCAGTAGTTTCTTTGTTTCTAAAGAACATAACTGTTTATACCTTTGTTTTATAATTTATCATATTATTCACAGTTGGCAATTCTTCTTTCCCCTTAAGGATAAGCATTTTACCTTTCTGTGAGTTTTATATTCAGAACCAATGCATGATAGTAAGATTTCGGATAGGGGAGGGGTAAGCCTTTATTTTGTAAAGTTACTCTATATTAAATGCAGCCTGTTCTTAGATGTATCCGTTTTACTAAAGAGTATATTTGGAAGTTGTGAGTCTGGAATTGGATTCTCTTTCTTTTTTCTTTTATTTTTATTTGTTTTGGAGACAGGGTCTCACTCTGTCACCCAGGCTGGAGAGCAGTGGCATGACCTTAGCTCACCAGAGCCTCAAACTCCTTGGCTGAGAAGCAGTTCTTCTGTCCCAGCCTCCTGAGTAGGTAGGACTACAGGTGCACCCCACATGCCACCATTGCCTGGCTATTTTTTTATTTCATTTTATTTTTTGTAGAGATGGGGTCTTGCTATGTTGCCTAGGCTGGTCTTGAACTCCTGGCCTCAAGCAATCTTCTTGCCTCAGCTTCCCAATGTGCTGGGGTTTCACGTGTGAGCCACTGTGCCTGGTCTGGAATTGGATTCTTGAAAAACCATATGCCCACTTAACATCTGGAAAGTCTTTGTGTATTCTTTATGTACCCTTTGTATATACTTTGTGTATATACATATATTCATACATTCTGTTGATTAGGATGTGGGCAGTGGTCTGTTTGAAGACCACTGTCCTAAAGAAGTTCTTGTGCATTTACATCAGGTTACATGTAAAGGAAATGTTCACAGCACCAACAATGTACATAATATCTAAAACAGAAATAGTTCAGATGTCCAAAAATAATAGGACTGATAAATTATGGTATGTTCATGCAGAAGGATGCTTTACAACAAGGAAAATGGATGAACCATAGGTAAGTTAGAACAACATGGATTGAGCTCCTTATTTATGTAATATTGAAAGAAAAAGGACACAAAAGAATATAGTCGTATGTATAATAGTCAAGACTAGGCAAACTAACCAATATAGTTTATGGATGTATACATACGTGGTAAAATAGGAAGATGAGCAAGGGAATGATTATGAGAAATCTTAGAGTAATGGTTACTTGTAGGGGAAGGAACAAGGTAGTGATTGGAGAGAGATACTTTGTAGGGCAAAAGCAAAAATGATTGTGGTAACCAAGCAACTTTGGGCAAATTATCTAACCTCTTAGCCTCAGGGTTTTTTTAAATTGTAATTTGGAATAAAATAGCCACCTTATAAAAGTTATAATGATTGAGATAAACTATATAAAGCACTTAGTTCAGTGAATGACTCATTGTATACACTAAATGTAATATTTTCCTTATTATATTATGTCTCTCACCATGACTTGGAGCTATAGGCTTTTGGTAGGGAGGATAAAATTCAATAAAGGAGATGAATTTGAAATAAGAAGAAAGGTAAGAAATAATGATAAGGACAAGGAAACATTTGGATACTACTGCTACTTTGTGTCATATGCCATACTAATTGGGCATATTTTATTTAATCTTCAAAATAACCCTTAGGCCAGATTCAGTTATAATAGCCAGAGTTAATTTATATGTTTAGCATAGGTGTCATTATCACCAGTTTACATCAAGATTAGTTAGGTAGGTCCTATACCTGGGTACAGGGTTCGTGGTTCTATACCCAATAAGTGGTTGAGCTGGGATTTGAGCATAGATTTTTTTCACTGTGCTGTTATTAATGATTAATTTTGATTTGCAAGTTGCTAGAAAATATTTGTTAGTCTCTAGTCAGTATACATGCAAATGCTCTCAGAAGTGTTTAACTGAGATATACCCTGAGAATGTTCTATTGAAGAACATTAGATTATATCCATGTCCAGGAAGGGGTTCCCTCTTCCATGACTGTGCAACAGAATCTGGTTAAACTAATCCAGTTTATTCTAGGCCTCTAGGATTAATTCTAATTTAACAGAGTCCAGGCTGAGATGCTGAAGGTTGGAGTTGTGGAAATTATTTGGAATCTAAATTTGATTGAATTCAAGATTATAGGCAAAATCTTACAGAGTTGGCTGCTGAATTTCATCATGTTGATTTATTGTACATTCACTACCTTTGATATTTATTGTGATGAAGCCAAATTTAATAGTTTGCAATCAGATTTACAGTATCCTCGAAGGATTAAAAAGATGACTTCATCAAAGATTGCTTATCCACTAGATATTGTAGATATATATCCTTTGAGTATTGACTCCTTCCCAGATGTATTTGTTCTCACGTTATTATTATTTGTTAATAAACGTTTGTGTAGCCCTTGATTTTAAATTTATTTATTTTTCCCTTTATTTTTAGTTGACATGTAATAATTGTACATAAAATTTATGGGATAAAGAATGATATTTTGATATACAATACTTATACAATGTGAAATGATTGAATCAGAATAATTAGTATATCCATTACCTCAAACATTTATCATTTCTTTGTGTTGAAAACATTCAAAATTCTCTCTAGCTTATTGAAAATATACAATAAATTATTGTTAACTGTATATTGTTAACCATATTGCTATCCTACAGTGCTATAGAACACCAGAACTTATTCTTCTAGCTGTAATTTTATTTTATTTTATTATTATTATTATTATTTTTTGAGACAGAGTCTCACTCTGTTGCCCGGGCTGGAGTGCGGTGGCATCAGCCTAGCTCACAGCAACCTCAAGCTCCTGGGCTCAGGCGATCCTCCTGCCTCAGCCTCCCAAGTAGCTGGGACTACAGGCATGCACCACCATGCCCGGCTAATTTTTTCTATATATTTTTAGTTGGCCAGTTAATTTCTTTCTATTTTTAGTAGAGATGGGGTCTCGCTCTTGCTCAGGCTGTTTTCGAACTCCTGACCTTGAGCGATCTACCCGCCTCGGCCTCCCAGCGTGCTAGGATTACAGGTGTGAGCCACCATGCCCAGCCTTATTTTATTATTTTTTGAGACAGAGTTTTGCTCTGTCACCCTGGCTATAGTACAGTGGTGACATCATAGCTCATTGCAACCTCAAACTCCTGGGCTCAAGCAAGGATTATCCTGCCTCAGCCTCCTGAGTAGCTGGGACTGCAGGCATGCATGCCACCATGCCCAGATAATTTGTAAATTTTATTTATATTTTGTAGAGATGGGGTCTTGCTCTTGCTCAGGCTGGTCTGGAACTCCTGACTTCAAGTGATACCCCACCTTGGCCTCCCAGAGTGCTAGGATTACAGGTGTGAGCCACCATGCTGGGCCCTAGCTGTAATTTAATATCTATTAACAAACCTCTTCCTAACTTCTCCTCCTCCCTCCTTTCCTCCCTCTTCCCCTTTCCCGCCTTCGCAGCCTCTAATAATCACAATTCTACTCTGTACTTTCGTGAGCTCAGTTGTTTTTTTAGCTTGCACATATGAATGAGAACATACAGTATTAAATTTATTCTTAATAGGCCTATTTTCAGTTCAGACAATATGGGTAGTATTGTTTTCTATTTTAACATATAGATATAGTTAGATAGCTTGTTAAAAACCTCTAAGTGGCTCACGCTTGTAATCTCAACACTTTGGGAGGCTGAGGCGGGAGGATTGCTTGAGGCCAGGAGTTTGAGACTAGCCTAGGCCACATAGTGAGACTCTGTCTCTACAAAAAATAAAGTTAGCCAGGCATGGTTTGATAGTGCACACCTGTAGTAGTCCTAGCTACTGGAGAGGCTGAGATGAGAGGATAACTTGAGCCCAGGAGTTTGAGGCTGCAATGAGCTATGATTGTGCTACTGCACTCCAGTCTGGGTGACAGGGCAAGACCCTGTCTCTAAAAAATAAAAACTATCTAGAGAGATTGCAGTGATATTTGTTAGTGCTAATAATAATCCCCTAGTCTAATTTTTTAGACTCTTATTTTGTTTTCTACCAAGAAGTTTTGGATTAAAATGGACTACTTTTGTCTTGCTTTCCATATTACTTGAAGAAAGTAGATAGGAATGATGTGTTTACTATATTTAACTTTAAAATCTTAGGAGTCCAGAGTAAGCTGAAAATATAGCTTTTGTGGGACTGCTTTAGATTCCAGAAACTGGTTGAGAGACCTTTTGATAAGTTGAATTTTGAGTTTTTAAAAATGTCTTCATCTTTACATTATTTTCGGTTTGTTCCCTATTAAAGAGCACAGTGTGGATTAGGTTCCCCTGCAGTTGAAATACTGATGGGAATCTAAATAAAGAAGTTCTTTCTCATTTTTATTTAGGTGAAAGGACCCTCTTTTGCCACTTAGGTTATAGAAACTCGCAACTTACTGCTTCTGCTTACTGCTTTACTTTTCTTATGTTTATGTGATTGTATTCAGTATTTTCCTTCTTGGATTTAAAAATTTTAGAAATTATCTCACTAAAGGTTTTTTCTGTTCCTTTGGAGTGGGAATGTTTTTCATGGTGAGGGCTGGAAATACTCTCATCAGAGCAATCCACTGCAACTAACTTAGAGAGCAGAGAGATTTCTGGCTGCCAGATGGGAACTCCTTTTCCTAATCAGCCCTACGCCATTCCTCTGAGCATTGCAGCCTTATAGGAGGGAGGCTCTATGAGCATCTAGGTAGATTGGTAGAAGACTTGGTAAAATTTCTGAAGAAAGGAAAAAAATCAGAGAAGTTTTGTTTTCTATTAATTAGATGCTATAAACAATAAATTGTTTATTTTTCTGAACTCTGATAGTGTTAGTATATGAGTGCGCCAAGTTCTGTCCACCCTGCCCTCTGCTGCCGAAACTTTTTATTAAGAAACATTGAAAGAATAACCTAGATTCAATAATTGGTTATTAACATTTTGCTATATTTACTGTATCTGTACACATTTTCCCCTTTGTATGTCAAATTTTTTTTACTAGTGAGTTGGGAGAAAATTTAAGTTTGGTATCATCAGTTAGCAGTTCTCTTAATTTTTACATTCTACCTGAAAGGTAGAACATTTTGCCTTCTCAGTCACAAAATGAATCGGTTTTGTTTCTAATATTAATATCAATCATGATATAAATACATTAATGTAATCGGAGTCATCTTTTAGAAACTTGGGAGATACAGCTAAAAATGGTGAAGTAGGAGACTGATATAAATTCACATTCAACTCAGAGTTGTCAAGAACTCCGTTGTCTCCAAACTGTGCCCCCCAAAACCAACCAACACCTAGTCTCTCTTCCAAATCTTTGTCATCATATATTGCCTGGAAGTGGGGATGAAGTAGGCAGAGGAAGGGTAGAAAGAAACGCTTATTACTTGGAGCTAGATGCACCCGTTTGCTTATTTAATCGTAATAATTGCATAATAATAATAATGCTATTATAGGTATTAGTATCCCTATTTTATAGCTGAGAAGAGTGAGGTTCAGATAAGTTAAATATTAATAATTTGCCCAAAGTCACATAATGGTAGAGAAGGTGTGAAGCGTGTATGAAGCTGAATGTGTGTCTCTAACCTGTTATTTTTGGGTCACTGTGTAACAGTACATTTGAATTAGGAATCTCAGGTGAAAAACAATGATTTTACCACTTTATAGTTGGATAAATTCATTAAACATCACATGATTTACAGTCTAGGTGGGACTTGTTAATATTAATTTTTAGAATATAGTTGACAAAGGTCTTAGTTTGAGATTTTAGGTAGCTCAACAGTGTTAAGTGCAGAACTTGTAGTTACGTTTTGTGCTTTTGCTCATTCCTTTAAAGAAACAGTGGAAAATTACAGGGCAAATCAGCCAGAATGCAGCTGAATTCCACCACATCAGCATTCTCAGACGAGATGGTGCCAAACATGGCACCACACCCAAAATCAGCCAGGCACAGCCCTGAATTCCTAAATCAGGAATTCAATGGGGGAGGTTATGACTCATTCCAGGATCCTAGAGAAAAAGCTGACATGAGGATCTAAGGAGAAAACTGAGGCAAAGAATGGGGTCATAAGTTGCTCAGGGTTCTGCTAGTGGTAGAACTAGGAATATGGGAAATTGTTGATATTCCTGAAGGATATATGTTGTTAAGAACATTCCAGAACATTGCTAATTGAAATGCCAATGCTATGTAGTTTGCTTGGCTTATGCACAGGCTAAATGACTAGGCTTCACGTTCAATTTCACACCTGTATGTGTACTAGGTATTTTAAATAATAACAACAATTAACATTTATTTAGTTCTTACTTTATGCTAGTCCTTATTCTAAGCAGTTTTATGCATTAACTCTTAAATACAGCAACCTTATGAGATAGATGAAGAAACAAGATGAGAGGGGTTGAACAATGCAGAGATCATAGGTAGGCAAAGGAACTGGGATTTGAACCTAGGGAGTCTTTGCTCTTAACACTATGTGGTATCAAAATCGTTAAGCTATAACGATAAGAACACTATGAGGTAGGTATTATCTCATCTTTTTTTTATAAATTATTTCTTTAAGGTCATGCTTGTATAGTATGAATAAAAATGTGAGTGCCAACTGTTAAAAAAGTCTTTTACTCAATGTCTTTCTTATCTAGCTCAGATGGCTGGATGCATCTTCCTGTTAGTCTATTGCATTTTGAGTACCATGTCTCAGAAATTGGACCAGTAATCTTTTTCTGGATCTTAATCAAAATCTTCTTGGAGTTTGTGTTATGTTTAAAAGTAAATTATAAATTTAAACTTTCCTTAAAGCTATCTCTTATGGAAAATTAGAAAAAAAATAAAAGAAAGATATAGAAAACCCTGGTGATTGAGGTAGCTTAAAGATTTTCTGAGTTGAATTCATAGTCAGTACTAGTTGAGGGACCAATTCTAGAATGGGGGTGTAAAGGCAAGCTGTCTTCTCAGAGCTCAAACAGGATGAGACAGTTCCCAGTGCTATAGAAAAGTGGAAAAACTCTGAGCAGATGGTAGGAGAATCAGATTTCCACATCCACTATGCCTCTCCCCTCATTTTGCTGGGCACCAAATGTGTGGAAAATATCCCCCCAACTCACAGTTTCTACACTGGAAAAAGTGAAATTGAGGTGGTCATTCAGCATCCCCACCTTCTTGGGTTCCCTGGCAGGAGACCTGTTCTGTTTAACCCATGGGTAGTATCATGACTGCCTGAAGGGAGAAATATCCCTGAGGACAGGCAGAGACAAATGAGAGAGGCATCTACCATCCCCAGCCCCTGAAACTCTGCTCTGTAACTTGGTTAAAGGAGATGCCAAGTCAGAGTGACTGTTGGAGGAGCGTTCCCCAGGTCCTCTGGGCATGAACCCCTACCCAGCTTTCCCATACTACTGGGATAATCCCTTTGGGACTTCTTCCCTTTGGGACAGGCAGTGCTCTGACCATTGACTAGAGCTGAGGCAAATCTGGGCTTAAGGTGCCACCTAGAGCCGAAAAAGAGGCAGCGACCAAGCAGTGAGGATTCCCTAAGCAAATATATTCTATAAAAATAAAACCAAGTTGAACAGAGAAAGGAATCCTTTGAACTAATCCTTCAATTCAAAGACATAGACGTATACCCACAAGAAACAACAGCAATCAGGGAACCATGACCTCCCCAAAAGGACAAAGTAGATATCCAGTGACTGACCCGAAAGAGATGGTGATTTGTGAGCTCTCTGACCAAGAATTCATAATAGCAGTTTTAAGGAAACTGGTGATCTCCAAGATAACAGAAAAGCAATTCAGGAATTTACCAGAGATATTTAACAAAGAGATTTAAATAATAAAAAAAAATAAAATAGAAATCTTGAAACTGAGAAATACATTTTGCTGAACTGAAGAACTTTTTAGAGGCTCTTAGCAGTAGAAAGAACAAAGCAGAGGAAAGAGTCAGTGAACTTGAAGACCAGATATTTGAAAATACACAGTCAGATAAAGAACAAAGAAAAGATATAGAAAACTACCTCAGAAGACCAAATTTAGGCCGAGTGCGGTGGCTCATGCCTGTAATCCTAGCACTCTGGGAGGCCAAGGTGGGAGGATTGCTTGAGCTCAGGAGTTCGCAACCAGCCTGAGCAAGACTGAGACCCAGTCTCTACTATAAATAGAAAGAAATTAGTCAAACAACTAAAAATAGAAAAATTGGCTGGGCCCTGTAGTCCCATCTACTTGGGAGACTGAGGCAGGGGGATTGCTTGAGCCCAGGAGTTTGAGATTGCTGTGAGCTAGGCTGACACCATGAAAGTGAGACTCCGTCTCAAAAAAAACCCAAAAAACAAAACAAAAAAAAAAACAAATTTAGTTGGCTGCCGTGGTGCATGTCTGTAGTCCCAGCTACTCAGGAGGCTGAGTTGGGAGGATCCCTAAAACCCAGGAGTTTGAGGCCAGCCTGAGCAATATAGCAGGACTCCATCTAAAAAACCAACCAAACAAAAAAAAAACGACAAACCAAATTTGAGAATTATTGGTGTTCAAGAGGGAACTGAACAGGAGCAGGGGTTAGAAAGTTTATTCAAAGTAATATTAATAAAACTTTCCAAGACTTGAGAAAGATATAAATTTTCAGTTACAGGAAGGTCTTAGAACATCAAACAAATTCAACCCAAATAAGACTACCCCAAAGCATATAGTAATCAAACTCTCAAAGGTCAAGGACAAAGAGAGGAGGACAAAGAGAGGTTCCTAAAAGAAGAAAGAGATACAAAGTAATGACTTGTAAAGGAGCTCCAATTTGCCTGGCTATGGACTTCTCAATGGAAACTATACCAGGCCAGGAGGAAGTGGAATAACATTTTCATAATGCTCAAAGAAAAATGCTGCCACCCAAGAATATGGTATCCAGCAAAATTGTCATTCAAATTTAAAGGCAAGATAAAGTCTTTCTCAGACAAAAGCTGAGAGAATACCACCTTCTTTCAAGAAATGCTAAAGGGAGTTCTTCAGTCTGAAAGAAAAAAACCCACTAATGTGCAAAAGAAAACTTTCAAAGGTCTAAAACCCACTCGTAAAATTAGTACACAGATGAACCCAGTATACTCTTACTGTATTTGTGTTGTGCAATCCACTCATAACTCTAACGCGAAGCCCCAAACAATAATAGCTATAGCTGCTTGTAAAGAGATAGGTAAGACAAAAATAAGTACTAGTTGAGGGAATCACTTTCCAATAATATGTAATATATTTAAGGTTGTTAGGTGGTGGTTTTGGTTTACAGTTCATTGTGAGGTTTCTTTGTGACCAAATTGCTTCTCTAGTCACTATAGCTCTTTTCTCTAAGTTCCTATAGTTCATAAGCCATATAATTTAGCATTTATAATAAGACAACTCAGTGTTGATGTCATCTTCAGTTACCCCTTGTCGTTGCCCTACTTCAGGCTCTTATTTTTCATTTGGACAACAACAGCCTCATCACTGATATCTCTATTTCATTCTCTGTAATTTTTTCAACAAATATTTACTTAAGAGTATCTACAATGTGTGAGATGTTGTTCCCAGCACTGAGTGTGTATTAGCAAATAAGACAGGGTGCTTCCCTTGGAATACATAGACCACTGGTCAATCTGTTTTCCAAACGATTGCCATAAACTTAAAAAAACAAAACAAAACAAAAACGCCAGATCAGATCTTTGCTGGTTGTCTTTTTACTACTCTATAGGCTCTTCATAGTCAGGTTTTAGCATACCTTAACAGTTCAAATGACTTCTCCAATGAAGTCATCATTGATCTCTCCTTTGAAGCAAAAACAGTTATTTTCTTTCTTTCTTTCTTTTTTTTTATTGCACAAAGCCCCTCAGTAAACAATTATTTACTTAATCCTGGTTCTCATAGCATTTTATAAAAATCTTTACTGTAATATTAATTACATTGTCTAATAGTTGTTTGCATCAGTCACCTCTGATATCAGTTTGTTTCTTGAAAGCAGGGATCGTATTTATTTATTATTGTTTTATTCTCATTATAGAATATAATATCTGGCATATAAATGCTCAACAAGTGTTTGAATTATGGTATAGTCTTAGTTCTTGCTATCATTTCATGGGTGTGTGTCTTATTTCTCCAAGTATTAGGTCACAGACTCATAATTTCTTTGTATTCCTTCTGGCGTCCACATTGGTGTACAGGATATAATATAACTTTAAATAAATATTTACTGATTGTTATTCTTTCAGTATCTTCTGCATATTAGCTTCATTGTTTGGGAAAGCATATCTTGGTCCCTTGTTTTGTAGAAAGTCTTACTTTATTACAAAAAATCCCATTATTTTATTTAAAGTTGCCTTATTTAATTTCATGCCTATCCTAAAAAACTGTTTATCTTATTGATTCTGTGATGCTAAGATAGATCTTGCATCCTTTTTCTGTTTGGAGAATACTTAGAGCTAAATCGTGGCTCAGCTTCAAAATATGTGACTTATTGATATGTATCTTGTGTATCATCTTCAAAGTCAGAGTTTGTTTTAGGTTGCTGCCCTTTATATTGTTTGTTCTCCTATTTTTGATTTTATTTGATGTTATATTGTTTGTATCTTTATTTAATGTTATAGTGTTTGTGTCTTTAAACCCTTAAACCATCAAAACAGAGAAACCAATGGTACTTTCATTCATCCGACAAGTATCATAAGGTATAGTCCTAAGCCCTGTGGAATATACCAAGATAAATAACACATGGTATCTATCCAGTTGAACTTGTTAATGTAGAAAACACTTGACATAAGAAAGGTTAGGCAGGTGTGCTTTGAGAGCTGATGAGAGGCAAAGGTTTTGGAGATGCTGACATTTGAACTGAGTCTTGAGGAATTGCTAGGATTTGGACTTGTAGAGAAAGGAGAGTAGGTATTCTAGGAGGAGGAAATAAAAAGTGGTCAAGAAAATATATTTTGTGATATTTATTAGGATTATCCACTCAATATTTCTTTTCTCCTCTTAGGTAGGTGTTATGATTATATGTTTTTCCCCTTGGAAATTAGATGTGGCCATGTGAGTTGCCTTGGCCAATTATATGTAAGTTGAAGTGACATGAGCCACTTCCAATTAAAAGTCTAAGAGTCAATGCCTTCAGTATGCTTTCTTTTCCTCTGCCATAGTGACCTGAAGTGCTCTGGCAAATTATGACATGAGGGACGAATATGGACTGCTGCCTGTTTTTGTAAATAAAGTTTTATTGGAACATAGCCATACTCATTTGTTTATGCATTATCTATGGCTGCTTTTGTACTACCACAGCAAAGCTGAATAATCCATGATAGACACCGTATGTCCCACAAAGCTGAAAATATTTACTATCTGGCCATTTACAGAAGTTTGCTGACTCCCACTCTAGATAACTGGCTGATGCTTAGAGTGAGGACATTGTAGAGCAGAGCATCCTACTGACCCACAAAGGACACAAACCATCAGCAAGAAGTAAATCTTTGTTGTTTTAAGCCACTGAAATTTTGGGGTTGTTTGTTACAGTAGCATAATCTAGCCCATCTTCATGATCAGGCTGTTTCTAGGATAAAAAAAATTCAGATTGCTTAGAGAAGAAGCAACCTTATGGAGAGGAATAGTATGAAGAAAAGATAGAAATATTAGAATAATAATGTGAAAGTACTAGACTATTACGCTTAGAAGTTTAGATTTTATTTAGAATCCTCAATATGGATTCAAAATTTGGGATTTTTTTTTTTTTTAAAAGACAGAAGAGTAGCATGGCCAGAACTTTATGATAAAAGATTAATCTGTCAATAGTTACTAGAAAGTTTCGGAGTTGTAATTCAGTTAGGAATTTTATCACCTATAAATAAAATAAAAATATCTGAAAGCTCAACTAACAGTGATTTGAATGGAGTTTTTTGTTATTGTTGTTTTGTTTTATATCTAACAAGTTGCAATGCCTTATTTCCTTGTCCTGTTTAGTACTTAATAGCAACCTCAGATTTTCTGTAATTTGAGCTGTTACACAGGGGAACTGTTACACTGGAGTCAATTCTTTATTTCCTTTGACTTTCTCTTTTTTAGGTAAGGCAAAGATGTCAAATATTGCCCTTGACTCAATGAAATTTGGTGTCAGATAGCCTACAGAGGTATTTTGAAGTGAAAACGTCACTTTACAATTAAGTTTTACTCCCTTTCCTATTATTTACTCTATGTACAATATCTATTGAAGGAAGCCTTTGTCAGCTTGCCAAGTTACATGAATGCAACTAAGAGTGTATAGCAACTCTTCAAGGTTTAGATATAACATTTTAGGGGACTGAATCCTTCAGGTTTATCTAAAGCAGTTTCATCCTACATATATTGTTCTGAAGATACGTAGAAGGAAAAAATAGAACGATAACAACCACAAATGCTATAAGAAATTTCTGCATAATCTGGTTATTTTGTAAAGTGATAGAAGAACTTGTTCTAATCCTATTTTGCTCTAAATGAAAGGAATTATTTCTTTGCTTGTTTTGATTTTATTGGCCTAAGAACATTTGGAAATTTAGAAAGTCCATTGTATTGCAGACACGTTTTCATTTTTATTGTTATTAATTATTCTTTTTCTCTTAGAGTTGGTATTTTAATAATACAACTTGTTACCTACAAATCATTTAAAAAGCATATCAACAGTATAGAAATGTGTTTTGCCTGCTTTTCTGGTTATGAAAGTAATACATGTTTGTAGTGGTTAGGACTCCTTGATTGTAAGTGACAGAAACTCAGTGTGAATTAAGTTAAGCAAAAAAGTTTAATTTATTAACTTATACCAAGTGTCTCACAGCATATAGTGAAGCTGGTGTTAGGTAAGACTGCAAAAAGGAACTCTCTCTCTTTTCCTCTCAACTCCCACCTCTTGTTTATTCTGTCTCGGATTGCCTTCATCCTGTCCTAAAATAGACAGGCTTAATCCATGCAGCAAGAGATATAACACTGGCAACCCTAGGATTCCATTATAATGTCTCTGAGACCAAAGAGGAAAAGGGCTTTTTTTCCAGTTTCAGTTATTAAAATCTTGGGAAAAGAATCTGATTCCCCGCCCCCCTTAGACAATAGTCTAATTCTTATATCTTTAGGGACATGGTTTATTATACTTGGCCCAAATTTGGTCCTGTGTTTACTTTTGTGGCTGAAGGTGATGTGGTCTTTTGCCAGAGAGAGTTGGCATGGGGGGTGGGGTCTGGCCCAAATAGTTGCCACTGTAATGCTTATTGATATAAATGTAGAAATACTTAGAAAAACCTAAAATGGAACAAAACTATTCATAAACTCATTATAGTACTTATATTTTAGCATATTTGCTTAGCACTGTTTTTTAAATTTTAATATGTTTTCTTTGTAGTTGAAAAGCACACACATATGCATATGTATATATAAATTAGTGTATATATGACAAAATGTATTTATAAGTTACATAATATGTATATTTTGAATGGGGGCAGCAAGTTATACACATTTATAAAATATGTATAGTATATTTACTTTTTCAGTACAGTGGCAGAGAACTGGATGAGTGTGGGATTCTTAGTCTGTGTACTTACACCTTAATCATGGCTCTATTCACTGGCTTTGTAACTTGGGCAAATAATTTATTTTACCTGTGACTCAGTTTCTTTGTAAAATCAAGATATTATTATTACACTATACCATGGAGATGATTTTGAGGTTAAGCAAGATAGTATGTGAAAAGTGTTTAGAATAGTCCTTTATAAGTAGTAAACATTAGGTATTGTTATAAATATTATAACATTTATATTATACTATATATATTCACTGTATATGTTAATATTATGTTAACATTTAGATAGGTACACACACATTTTATATTCTGCTTTTTTTTTTACTATTCAATTTGTTTACTGTATTATATTTTGAACTATAACACTATTTAGAAAACTAACAACTTCCAGAAAATAAATTTTGGAGCTTCTTCTTGTTCTTAACTTTCCTCTGAAACATGACATTTTGGGAACAATTTTACTTGAGTATGACAGCCTTTAACTCAAAGAAGTGACATGTTTGGAAGGCTTGGGAGATGACTAATAGCAAATCTTAGTCATGGTTTATAGTTCTTGTCTTGAATATGTTGTTTAATCTATTCCCTTTCTGGATTCAAAGGATGACTTTGGCATAAATAGGCTAAAGATCAACCAGAGCCTCCTCACCGATATGTAAAATGACAGTTTGTTGGTAATTAGCATAAAGCACATTATTTGCTACCTATTAAGGCACCAAAGAGTTGATTCTGTTGCTATTGTAGATAGTACATTATTCTAGAAGGAGCAGTATGTGGACTAGGGTTAGAGTACTAGTTTTTTGGATCTCTAAAATAGAGATGATGAAGGTACTACTATTATGCTGTTTATCTTTCATAACTGTCATATCTTCTTAATGGATTGGTCATTTTATCATTATATAATGTCCTTTTTCTCTTGCAACTGTTTTTGTCTTAAAGCTTCTTTTGTCTAATTTTAGCTCTCTTTTGGTTTGTCTAGTTAATCTTTTGGTTATTGTTTACATAGAATATCTTCTTCCATCCTTTCACTTTTAATCTATTTGTGTCTTTGGATTTAAAGAGAATCTCTTATAGACGGTATATAGTCGGGTCATGTTGTTATTATTCTTAAAAAGTCTATTCTGTCATTCTCTGCCTTTTAATTGGAGAATTTAGTCCATTTTTGTTTATTGTAATTGCTGATAAGGAAAGACTTACTTTTGCCATTTTGCTATTTGTTTTGTATGTCTGATATATTTTTTGTTATTTGGTTTTCTCCATCACCATCTTCTTTCACCATCACCATCTCCTACCACTAGATAGGTATTTTCTAGTGTACCATTTTGATTCCCTCCTCTTTTCATTTACTGTATATTGTTAACTTACTTTTTAGTGGTTTTCCTGGGGGTTACAATTAACATCTTAATTTATGATAATCTAGTTTGGAACCAGCTTGGTTTCAATAGTATGTACAATCTTTGCTCCTATATAGCTCTATTCAGCCTTTCTGTTGTTGTTGTCATAAATTATATCTTTATACATTGTATGCCTTCCAGCATAGATGCATATTGTTTTATGCAGTTGTTTTTTAAATCATACAGGAGAAAAGATGAGTTACAAGTCAGAAATACATTAATACTGAACTTTATATTTACCTGTGTAGTTAACCTTTACCATTGTTCTTTATTTCTTTGTGTGGATTTGAGTTATTATTTAGTGTTTCTTCATTCTAGCCTGAGGGACTCCCATTAGAGTTTCTTGTAGGGCAGGTTTACTAGTGATAAATTCTCTGTTTTTGTTTATTAAGGAATGTCTTAATTTCTCCTTCATTTTGAAGGATAATTTTGCCAGATAATGACTATCTTACTTAATGTTTTTTTAATTTCAGCATTTTGAATATACTATTTCACTGCATTTTGGTTCCATGATTTCTGATGAGAAACTGTCTATTAATCTTATTGAAGATCCTTAGTATGCAATAAGTTGCTTTACCCTTATTGCTTTCAAGAATATGTCTTTGTATTTGTCTTTTGGCAGTTTGATTATAATGTGCCTTGGCATGGATGTCTTTGAGTTTATTTGACTTGGAGTTTGTTGATCTTTTTGGAAGTGTATATTAATGTCTTTCATCAAATTTGGGGAATTTTTGGCCTTTATTTCTTCAACTATTCTTTCTGCTCCTTTCTCTCTCTCTCTTTTTCTTCTGAAGCTATTATTATGTGTATGTTGATATGCTTGATCGTATTCCATAGGTTTCTTAGGCGCTTTCATTTTTCTTCATTTTTTTTTCTTTCTGCTCCTCAGAATTGACAATCTCAATTGACCTATTGCCAAGCTAGCTGGTTCTTTTTTCTGTTTAATTAAATTTGCTGTTGAACCTCTCTAGGGAATTTTTCATTTCAATTATTGTAGTTTTCAACTCCAGAACTTCTGTTTGGTTCTATTTTATAATTTTTTAAATCACTTTGTTGATATTTTCTATTTGGTGGGACATTGTTCTCCGGGTTCCCATTTGGATTTTGTTCGTGGTTTCCTTTAGTTCTTTGAGCATATTTAAAATGGTCGATTAAAGTCTTTGTCTAGTAAGTCCACTGTCTTTTGGTTTCCTCAGGGACAGTTTCTATTAATTTACTTTTTTAAAAAAGTTAACAGAAATTTCTGCGTATGGTCCGTACTTTCTTGTTTCTTTGCATGCTTGTAATTTTTTATTGAAAACCAGACATTTTGAATATAATAATATGGTAACTTTGGAAATTACAGACATACCTCATTTTATTGTACTTTACTTTATTGCATTTCACAGATGTTGCATTTTTTAGAAATTGAAGTTTTGTCGCAACCCTGTGTCAAGCAAATCTGTTGGCACCATTTTTCCAACAGCATGTGATCACTTCATGTTTCTGTGTCACATTTTGATAATTCTCACAATCTTTCAATCTTTTTCATTATTATTATATCTGTTATGATTTGTGATCAATGATCTTTGATCAACTATTATACTTGTTTTAGTGGTGCCACAAACTGTGCCCACGTAAGATGGCAAACTTAATTGGTAAACATTGTATGTGTTCTCACTCCTCCACCCACTGACTGTTCCCCCATCTCTCTCCCTCTCCTCAAGCCTTCCTATTCCCTGTGACACAGTGTTGAAATTTGCCCCATTAATAACCCTACAACAGCCTCTTTTAAGTGTGTAAGTGAAAGGAAGAGTTGCATGTCTCTCACTTGATATCAAAAGCTAGAAATGATTATGCTTAGTGAGGAAGGCACATCAAAAGCAGAGGTAAGCCAAAAACTAGGCCCTTTGTGCCAAGCAGTTAGCTAAGTTCTAAATGCAAAGAAGTTCTTCTCTTTTTTTGAGACAGAGTCTCACTCTTTTGCCCAGGCTAGAGTGCTGTGGTGTCAGCCTAGCTCACAGCAACCTCAAACTCCTGCGCTCAAGCGATCCTCCTGCCTCAGCTTCCCAGGTAGCTGGGACTACAGACACGTGCTACCATGCCCAGCTAATTGCAAAGAAGTTCTTGAAAGAAATTAAAAGTGCTACTTCAGTGAACACAGGAATGATAAAAAAAAAAGTGAAATAGCTTTATTGGTGATATGGTGGTCTGGATGGAAGATCAAACCTCCCACAAAATTTCCTTTATCCAAAGCTGAGTACAGAGCAAGCCCCTAACTCTTGAATTCTGTGAAGGCTGAGACAGATGAGGAAGCTGCAGAAGAAAAGTTTGAAATTAGCAGAGGTTGGTTCATGAGGTTTAAGGAAAGAAGCTGTCTCTATAACATAAAACTGCATGAGAAGCAGCAGGTACTCATGTAGAAGGTGCACCAAATTATCCAGAGGATCTAGGTAAGATCATTGATAAATGTGGTTACTGAATAACAGATTTTAAATGTAGACAAAAGATGCCATCTAGGACTTTCATAGCTAGAGAGGGGAAGTCAATGCCTGGCTTCAAAGGACAGGCTGACTCTCTTGTGAGGGGCTAATGCAGCCAACTGATGACTTTAAGTTGAAGGCAGCACTCATTTGCCTTTCCAAAAATTCTAGGATCCTTAGAAATTATGCTAAATCTACTGTGCCTGTGTTCTATAAGTGGAACAACAAATAGATGACAGCACACCTGTTTACAGCCTGGGTTACTGAATATTTTAAGCGCACTATTGAGAACTACTGCCCAGAAAAAGATTTCTTTTGAACTATAATACACCTAGTCACCCAAGAGCTCTGATGGAGATGTATTAATACAAGGATATTTGTGTTGTTTTCATACCTGCTAACACAACGTCCATTCTGTAGCCCATGGATCAAGGAGTAATTTTGACTTTCAAGTCTTATTATTTAAGGAAGACATTTCATAAGGCTATAAAGCTGCCATAGATAGTGATTCCTCTGATATGTCTGGGCACAGTAAGTTGAAAACCTTCTGAAAATAATTCATTATTCTAAATACTGTTAAGAACATTTGTGATTCATGGGAGGAGGTAAAACTATCACCATTAACAGGAATTTGGAAGAAGTTAATTTCCAACCCTCATAGATGACTTTGATGGGTTCAAGACTTAAGTGGAGTAACTGCAGATACAGTAGAACTAACAAGAGAACCAGAATTAGAAGTGGAACCTGACAATGTGACAGAATTGCTGCAATCTCATAATAAAACTTGAAAGGATGAGGATATACTTCTTATGGATGAACAAGGAAAGTGGTTTCTTGAGATGGAATGTAGTCTTGATGAAGATGCTGTGAACATTGTGGAAATGACAAAAAGGATTTAGAAAATTACAAACTTATTTGATAAAGCAGTGGCTGGATCTGAGATGATTGACTCCAGTTGTGAAAGAAGTTCTATTGTAGGCAAAACGCTGTTAAACAGCATTGCACGCTACAGAGAAATCTTTTTTGAAAGGAAGAGTCAATCTATGTGGGAAACTTCATTGTTGTCTTATTTTAAGAAATTTCCACAGCCACCCCAGCCTTTAGCAACCACTGCCCTGATCAGTCAGCAGCCATCAATATTGAGGCAAGATCTTCCACCAGCAAAAAGCTTACAACTTGCTAAAGGCTCATATGATTGTTAGCATTTTTTAGCAATAAAGTATTTGTAATTAAAGTATGCACTTTTTTTTGGAGATAATGCTGTTGCACACTTAATGGACTATAGTATAGTATAGACATAGCTTTTATATGCAGTGGAAAACCAAAATATTTGTATAACTTGCTTTTTGTGACATTTGTATTATTGAAATGGTATGGAACTGAACCTGCAGTATCTTCAAAGTATGCCTGTAGATTCTCCTTTTTCCCCGGTGTTTGTTGTTGCTGCTTGTTGTAATTGTTGTTTGTTTAGTGATGTTTCTGAACTGATTTTATAAAGTCCGTATTCTTATGTGTGGCCACTGAAGCCTTTGTTCTATTAGTTTAATGGTCAACTCATCATTTGGCAGAGATTTCCTTACACTTAGCTGTTTTTTCTTGCACACTGGAAGCTTTTGATTAGTATTAGTGTTGATTCTGACCATTTGGCCTGTTTATTTGTTGCTTTTGTGGAGGGAGGGACTTTTGGAGTCTTCCACCCAGCTTTTTTTTGCTCCTGACTTAAGAAACCACATTTGTTCATTCATCCAACAAATATTTATTGAGTCCCCACTATGTTCTAGGCACTGCTGGGGCTTATATACATGCAGCATCCAAAATACTGAGTTTCTGGCAAAGCCTGAGGCAAGGGGGAAAGAAAGCTAACATTTATTGGTGCCTGTAAATACATGTATAGTGCCTGATTATTATTTTCATTTGCGGTTCCCTAATGATCAGAGCAGTTGAACATCTTTTCTTATGTATATTGACCAATTTCATTTCCTCTGCTGTCAACTGGGAACTGATAAACTTTGACCATTTTTTCCCCCATTGGGTTGTTTGGTTTTACTTAATGATTTGTAGGAATTCTTATATATCATGGGTATTAATTTTTTATTTTTACAAGTACATTTTCCCATTTTGTCTTTTGTTTTTTCACCTGATTCATGTTGCACATTTTTATACAGAAATGTAGTATTTTATTGCAGTAAAATCTATTAGTCTTTTTCTTTGTGGCTTCTGAATTTTATGAATTTTGTGGCTCTTAGAGGAGCCTGCCTTACTTCAAAAGTATAAAAATGTTATCCTGAATTTTCTTTAGATACGTAGTATTGATTTGTTAATTGAAATGTTCATTTAGATAATTGTACATTCATATGCAGTTGTAAGAAATAATAGAGAGATTCATGAACCCTTTACGTAATTCCCCTCAATGGCAACATCCTTTAAAACCATAGTATAGTATCACAGCCAGGATATTGACATTGATACACTACACCAATATTATTCAAATTTACATAGTTTTAATGTAGTCACTTGTGTGTAATATACTGAACAGGTTATTCACCATAATTATCACTTGTATTGCCCTTTTATAATTATATCTACCTCCCTGCTTTCCTATCCCCACCCCTGGCAACCACTAATCTGTCTCCATTTTTGAAATTTTATCATTTCAAAACTTCTGTATAAATGAGATCCTATGATGTAACCTTTTGGTTTGGAATTTTTTTGCTCGGCATAATTCTCTGGAAATTTATCCAGTTGTATCAATTGTTTATTCCTTTTTATTGCTGCATAGTACTCCATGATATTGATACACCACAGTTTTTTAACCATTAACCTTTGAAGGACATCTAGGATGTTTCTAGTTTTTGGCTATGGCATAATAATAAATTGCATTTGGGCTTTGTCCCTGGTTCCTGGCACAGATCTCTTAAAATACTTGGAATTTGGGAAGTGATAGGGGAAAGCAAGAATATTTAGTTATTCGTAACAAACCTCTTTCAACCATATCTGAGTTTATGCTAATGAGATGATTCTTGGTGTGTTCCTAGATAGCTTCAGGATGGGGGCTGGTTGCCAGAAAGACCACACCTTGATTAGAGGGTTGTAACTTTGAACCCCTCCTCTTAACCTTTGGGGAGGAGAGAGGGGCTAGAGATCAAGTCTAGTCACCAGTGGCTCATGATTTAATCTATTATGCCTATGTAGTGAAACCTCCATAAAAACCCTAAAGGGTTAGGGTTCAGAGAGCTTCCACGTTGGTGAGCACATTAAGGTGCTGGGAGTGTGGCATGGAAGCTCCACACATCTCCTTCCTCCATATACTTTGTCGTATACATCTGTTCCATTTGGTTGTTCCTGAGTTGTTTACTTAAAATAATAAATAACAGTAAAGGGCTTTCCTGAGTTCTGTGAGTCATTCTAGTGAATTATTAAACTGGGAGGGGTGTGCAGAAAATTGGTATTGGAAAGGACACCACATATTTGGTTGGTGTCAGAAGGAGAAAGAACTCTTCATTGGCTATTAATGCATAAAGCTCCTATAAACATTTGCAGAATTTTTTTTTTTTTTTGAGAAAGGGTCTTGCTCTGTCACCCAGGCTAGAGTGCAGTGGTGTCATCATAGCTCACTGCAACCTCAAACTCCTGGGCTCAAGTGACTCTCCTGCCTCAGTCTCGCAAGTAGCTGGGACTACAGGTGTGTGCCACCATGCCTGGCTAATTTTTCTATTTTTTAATAGAGATAGAATCTGACTGTATTGCTCAAGCTGGTCTCAAAACTGCTGGCCTTAAGTGATCCTCCTGCCTCAGCCTCACAAAGTGATGGGATGATGGGATTATAGACTGGCTTCTGCAGGGCAAGTTCATCACCAATCATTCTATCCAGAGATTCTGGGCAGGCTGGCTTGTGGGCTTATTTCTGGAGTCTGTAGAGGTGGTTCCTGGGTCAGTAGGTGGGCATTCCTGATACCTGGGTTCACAAGACCAGTTCTGTTGCCTGGATGTGGGTATGGGCCTGGATTCTGGGATCACAGGGGTTACCTTGGTACTTGAATCCACTGGGTTGGGCTTGGCAACTGGTTATACTGGGGTAGGCCTGAAGTCTGGATCTAAAGTGGCTAACTGGTGCTGGGGCAATCCTGGTGTCTGGGTCCATGGGGTGGGCATGGTGCCTGGGATCATGCAGATGGGCCTGGAGCCTGTTTCTATGGGGGCTGGCCTGGCACCAGCATCTATTGGGGCAGGCATGCAGCCTGGGCCTGCAGGGGCATGCCTGGAGCATCACATCACAATGGCTGGTCTGGCAACAACCTGGGCCTGGCGCCTGTGTACATACATGGTGGCTGACCCAACACCAAGATTCACTGGACTAGGCCTGGTGGTGGGGTCTCTGGGTGAAGTTGGGTGCTTACTTCACTCTCATTTCCCTATGTGGAAGGTATCTCTCTCAAGCTATATTTATATGGTTGGGGGAAGGAAATCATGGGTAATGGGAAATTGTGTTTCATACTTTTTTCAATGAGTATTTTCTTATTTTTGGGCTCCATCCAGGTACTGTAATCTGTTACCTGGATCCTTATTTCTTGTAAAGGTATTTTTGTAAATAGATGGTTGTTCAAATTGATGTTTCTGTGAAGGGATGAATGATGGAAACTCATGTTCTGCCGTTTTGCTGATGTCACTCATTTTTGATATCTAAAATAGTTCTTTTTTGTTTTTGTGAAAGGATCTTGCTTTGTTACTCAGACTGGAGTGTAGTGGTGTGATCACAGCTCACTGCAACCTTCAGCTTCTAGGCTCAAGTGATCCTCCTGGCTCAGCTTCTTGAGTAGCTTGGACTACAGGTGCATGCCACAATGCCCAGCTAATTTTTTTTCCCTAATTTTTAATTTTTTTTAGAGGTGGGGGTCTCACTATGTTGCCCAGGCTGTTCTCAAACTACTGGCCTCAAGAGATCCTCCTGCCTGAGGCCTCCAAAGTGCTGGGATTATAGGTGTGAGCCACTGTGCCTGGCTCTGGCCCATAAAATAGTACATATTGATATATATAATTCATAAAAACAAAAGTTCTTTAGGGTCCTCAGTAATTTTTAATAATAGTATAAAGCAATCTTGTGTTCACAAATTTTGAGAACCCCTAGTTTTGATGAAAGGAAACTGAAGAGACATGACAATAAAATGTAACACGTGATCCTGGACTAGATACTTTATAGGAGGAAATGAAAATGCTCTAAAGAACATTGTTGGGACAATTGACAAATTGAAATTTGGACTGTGGATTAGATTATAATTGTATCAGTGTAAATTTCTTAAATTTGAAAATTAGACTGTAATTTTATGTAAGAGAGGCAGTACACATTGCAGTTTTACAGACACAATATATGAAACCTCTTTACAAATGGTTTAGGAAAATAAACATATGTATACATATATATGTAGAAACAATGATAAAAAGAAATATGACAAAAATGTTATGAATTGGTGAATTCTGCTTAAAGGCTGTACAGGAGTTCTCTTTGCAAAGTGAAATTATTTCAAAATAAAAATTAAGATTATTATAAAGTAATATAATGAGTATCTTAGAAGCAAATTTTGCAGATTAGTTGATGAATGCCTGAAATGTTTTTAGCAGTTGAAGACAGTAGCTATGCAAGTACTTTGTCGTTTTTAACCGCTTTTCAGAAGACACTCTTTGGGCTCTGCTGCCCCCTGGTGACTTTTATGCTCATTAGCAGTTCATTTTGCAAGTGTAGTTAACTTGGGAATTTAGAGCACTATAGTCTTCATTTAAAAATAATTTAGTATGGCTGGGAACGGTGGCTCACACTTGTAACCCCAGCACTTTGGGAGGCTGAGGCAGGAGGATCCCTTGAGGGCAGGAGTTTTAGACCAGCATGGGCAGTATAGCAAGAGCCCTGTCTCTACAAAAACTAAAAAAAATTAACTGGACATGGTAGCACATGTCTATAGCCCCAGCTGTTTGGGAGGCTGAGGCAGGAGGATTGCTTCAGCCCAGGAATTTGAGGTTATGTTGAGCTGTGATCAGATCACTGCACTCCAGCCTGGTAGCAGAGAGAGACCCTGCCTCAAAGAAATAAAAAAATCAAGTGAAAGAATTTTTAAGGGGCGGGGGGAGAGAGAAGATAATACTATGAAGCCTCCTTTTTTTCTTTTAATTTTAAAAAATGTAATTTTTGTTATTTGGTTTCTGTGTATTGTATTCTCAGTCCCTTTTTTTCTTCCCCTGTTTTTTAAAAGGTAGTATTTATTGGTTCCTCACCCACGAGCAACAATAAAACTTACTTTTGTACCTTCCCCCTCTCTTTTCCCTTGCCACTAAATATTAGTCAATAGTATTTTCTGTTTTATGGTCTACTATATCTACTATAGTTTTATAGTAGTCATGTTTACTCCATTTGGCCTATAATCTCTCATTTGCAATCCCCAAATCCCAAAGGTTCTAAAAACCATTTGTTACCAAAACGTGCCTAAATTCATTTGGCAATAAAACCTGACATGATTTGACATGAGATATTGATAGTCATTATATTAATATTTGCCACTCGTGTGAATATTCCTACATTTTGCTGCTGAAACACTAATGTGTTTGATTATGGAATACTTCTTAAGATCTCAATAAGTAGCATATGACAGATGCACTATATTTGCTTTTTAAAATCTGCAGAATTTGGTATGAAACATTTCTGCCACAAGAATTTTAGATTAGGGATTACAGACCTGTACTTGATCAGCTTAGCTTTGACTCCCAGTTGTTGGTATGAGGCAATTGACCAATTTATTCTATAATCTGCTCTCTTTTTTTGTTAGTTATATAATTTTTACATACTCTTTTTATATACCATATTTTATCATTCTTAATCTGACCTTATGGTTTATCTTAGAGTTGTAGATAAATATGTTCACTTTTTGCTGCTAGTCTTTTTTGCGTAAGTTTCCCGCTAGTTTGGCTTGAATTCTTCCTCTAGTTTTTGTCTTAGGAAGGACTTATGTGAACAGTAATTTTTGGGTTATTGTGCATTCAGAATGATTGCTCTGTAGACTTTATACTTTAAAATTCTTGGCTCATATTTTATTTCCTTGAGTATTCTTGTTTTCTGGTGTTCAGTGTTGCTGTGGAGAAGTCTGATGCTTGCTGGGTTTTTCTTTTTTTCTGATAAGTTCTTATTCTTTTTTGGCTATTGATTCTTTTTTTAATCATTGGGAATTACTCTAAGGATTGTAGCACATCATTGACTCATTAATGTCTAATATGAATTAATATTTCTGTCACTTATTGGACACTGCTAGGAACATATAACACTTTTTCATTTACTGTCTCTCACCTCTTAAACTATTTTAATTTTACGTGTAATTTAGTCCCCATAAGACATTATCCTTATTATTTTGTAGATTCTGCATTCATTTATTTTTACCCTTTTAAAAAAATTTTTTATTTCCTTCTACATCTCTGCGCTTCACTCTGACATCACTTTCCTTATGTATGAAGAACTCTCTTTAGCATTTCTTTTAGCACAGGCCTACTTCAGACAGATTCTCTGATTTAACTTGTTTGTGTGAAAAATGTCTGTATTTTACCTTAGTTATTTTTAAATTGTGGTGAAATATACGTAAACTATACCATTTTAACTATTTTTAAGTGTACAGTTCAGGGGCATTAAGTATATCCATATTTTTGTGTAACCATCATTGCCATCCATCTCCAGAATTTTTCTAATCTTCCCAAACTGAAACTCTTTACCCGTTCAACAATAAATACTCATTCTCCCCTTCCCCTGTGCCCTAGCAAGCAACATTCTACTTTGTCTCTATAAATTTGGGTACTCTAGGAAACTCATATAAGTTGGATCATATAGTATTTGTCCTTTTGTGACTGGCTTATTTTACTTAGCATAATGTCTTCAAGGTACATGTGGTAGCATGTCAGAATTCCCTCCCTTTTTTAAGGCTGTATAATACTCCATTGTATTATGTACTACATTTTGTTTATCCATTTGTCTTTCGATGGACACTAGGGTTGCTTCCTCCTTTTAATTCTTGTGTATAATGCAGCTGTGGGTATGGGTGTATAAATATCTCTCCAAATCTCTGCTTTCAATCCTGTTGGTTATAGACCCAGAATTGGAATTGCTTGATCATATAGTAATTATATTTTTAATTTTTTGAGAACCATTGTACTGTTTTCAATAGCAGCTGTACCACATTTTGTATTCCTTAATTTTTAAAGGGCATTTTTTATTAGTGGTAGAATTTTAGGCTAACAGTTTATTTTTTTCAGCACCTTGAAGTATATCATTCAATTGTTCTTTGATGTATCTTCTGTGTTAAAAAGTCAACTCTTAGTCTTTTTATTGTTTCCTTGAAGATAATGTAATTTTTCCTGTGGCATCTTATATTAATAATACTTTTTCCTTCATTTTTGGTTTTTAGCAGTTTTATTATGATTTTATTATGACGTGCTTAGGTATGGTTTTCTTTACATTCATCCAGCTTGGAGTTTATAGGGCTTGAAACTGTGGATTGATATCTTCCAATAGTTTTTGGAAATACTTGGATATAATGTCTTTAAATATTGTGTATGCACCATTACACAAAAATAAAACTCCTTTCAGGGTTGTTACAAATTTAAAACTATTTTCATAATATCACTAAGATGTTATTTGCTTTTTTTACTTGAATTCTCACAGGGGAATATAGTTGAGTTTCTCAGAGGCTACATGACATATGGAAGCATCGTTTTTTTAATGGCAAGTGTAATTTATGCTTGTGTTATCTTTTTTTTTTTGAGAAGGGTCTCACTCTGTCACTGGTGCTAGAGTGCAGTGGCATCATCATAGCTCACTGCAACCTCAAACTCTTGGACTCAAGTAGCTGGGATTACAGTCACCAAACCCGGCTAATTTTTCTGTTTTTTGTAGACATGGCAGGTTGCTCCTGCTCAGGCTGGCCTCAAACTCCTGGACTCAAGCTATCCTCCTGCCTCTGCCTTCTAAAGTGCTGGAATTACAGGCATGAAACTATGATGTAGTAAGAAAGATATTAAGTCTTTGTTCATGGTTCCTGGCATAGAGTTCCTAAAACCCTTGGAATTTCCTGAATGAAATCTTTTGTTCTACTCAGGTAGCTCTTACTGGGTCCCTAGATAGCTTTAGGATGGAAGCTAGTTACCAGAAAGACCAAGCCTTGATTGAAAGCTTGAAACTTTCAACCTCACCCCCTACCTCAAGGTAGGAAGGAGTTGAGAGCGAATCAATCCCCAGTGGCCATTGATCTAATCAATTGTATGCACATAATGAAACCTCCATAAAATCCCTAAATGATGGACCTTGGGAGCTTCTGAGTTGGTGAACACATCTTCTTGCTGGGAGGGTGGCATACTTCAATTCCATAGGGATAGAAGCTCCTATGCTTGGGACCCTTTCAAACCTCACCCTGTTTACCTCTTCCTCCTTCAGTGATTTAAAGATATCTTTCCATTGTCTTCTTGCTTACATAATTTGGGTGAGAAGTCTACAGTCATTCTTTGTTTCTTTGTGTTTTGTGTGTCCTTTCCTTCTCTCTGCTTTTGTGTTTATTTTTCTTTATTAGTTTTTTAAGCAACTCCAAAAAGACTTTTTGACTAATCTCTTTCCACACTGAACATTTGTTTATTTTACATTGATTTATCACCTAAGTGTAAAATTTAAACATTATATTAATTTCTGTACAGGTTTATAATTACATTTTATTGTGATTTCTTGTGTATTTCTTTGCCAATTACAGTATGGACTCCCTCAAAGGGAAACATTCTTATCTTCTTATTTTTAGTAAATTCTCAGTAAATACTTATTGAGTGAGTCTATGGTAGGAAAAATGTATAAACCACCAAATATGGCCAATATTGTTAAATTTCTGAGAAAGCAGTTTCTATTTATTCTGAGGCTACTTATTTTATTGTTTAATAGTTAAATTTGTCCTGCCTTTTAAAAGTTTATTTCTTCTAGTTTGGTGCATCTTGAACATTAAAAAAAAAATGCCCCCACTTCTCTTGATTAAATAATCAAGTTACTGCATAAATTGGAGAGCTAGAATGTGGTGGTGCTATTTCATCACTTTAAGGAAGTTCCCTAAATATAACCCTTTGGAAAAGTGATTTACTGGTAAGTAATCTTTGTTTCTTCAGTGATGATTGGGGCCATATTATATACTCACTTCACTGAATTTAGAGTTTACCCTATAAGTTATCAGATTCTTGAAAGAAGTTATATGATACAGACCAGATTGATCTATTGATAATAGATGAGTAATGAAAATTTGCACTAGTCCTCAGGTAGATATCTAATGAATTTTAATCATAGGTTATTTCTAAAAGGAGTGTAATTTACTTTCCGCACAGTTACCCATTGTAATTTTCAAATTCCTTGTATTGAATCAATCATGCAGTTTTAGTGACCTCTCTTTTCAGAAAGATATCTCTTAGGATGTTAAGCTTTATCATAAAATATTTACATTATTAAAATGATTTTTCCTCAACCTTTATTTTACTGTTTGAGTTTTGTTATCCATTGTGCTAAATTTTATTTTGATTGCTTTAGAGCCATTTTACCAAATAAATCCATGTAGATCAAGATTGTTTCAGGTTTTAGTCTTATTCAGAATGTTAAAAATAAAACTAACTTAGTGTCATTTACGTAGTTAAACATGTATTTGATTTCTTAGTCTAGGTAAAAAGAAATATTCTTGAATAGAGTGGACACTAAGATGACTCCATGCAGAGACAGTTAATGACAAAAATGAGTTCTTAATCTAAGACATGACTGTCACTAAACTATCCCTATCTTGGAAACAAAAACAGCAAGGCTGATGCTATGATATGCCAGGGCAGTCTGTTGGGAATGTGATCTAGATCACTGGTTCTGTATACTAACATTTGAAAATGATTTCTTGGTGGAGCATCTGTGACCTTCGAATTATAAATTGTCTTAAAATTTCTTTTCAAGGGAAGGAGCATATGAAAGGGAGGGTAAACAAAATATTTTGTTTATAATTTGCTATAAAGATGATTTAATACAGTTTAATATTAAACAGCTCTGAAGGCCTAAAATTTATCTCACTTGGTTCTAACTGGTGTTTCTCTCTGACACATGGTGTGAATCAACTGTCCTTCCAACTTGAAAGAGCAGAGAGTTCACTGACGCAACTCTTTTGTTCTGGGAATTGTTTCCATTGTGCCTTCAAAAGGGAGGGACATTAAAAGCTTTGGCCCATGGCAAGTTCTCTCCAAGTTGGACACAGTTGGGGGGCTGAATGTTGGCTTAAGGAAGTGAAGTTAGTGACTTTTTCTATTTCCTGGACTTTTTCTCAAGGCTGAACATTAACTCCACCCCCTCTTGACTTTATGCGATTGGTTGTCCCCCCTTTCCCCTTAAAAATGGAAGTCAGAAAAATCTCAGTTTTATATGTTGTTGCTTTCCAGGGTTCTCCTTTTTTTAGATTCTGGATTAGCTTGGGTTGCTGCCCTTTTCCACAGTGAATTTTCTTCTGTGAAAATCTTTCCCTACATACTTCACAAAGGGAAACATGGAAATGGAAAGTTGAATGACAAAATCATTATCCCCAATGGTCTCAAATACTGGAAAAATGGAGTATAATTGTGATAGGAAGTAAACCATAGATTCAGAACATTAACTGAATGAAAAAGCCATATATACAAACAAATTAAAAGATTTTCTGTGACTCTAGGCTCAATGATATGACTATCAAAACTGCATAACATTATTGTTAGGCTGTTTTAATAGAAGCTGAGTAACAAGGTTAAAGGAGATAGGCCTTATTTTCTTGGTTTGACCATGCTTGATTTTAAAATTGCTAATATTTATAGAATGTTTTCTGTGTACCAGGCACTGTTCCGAATGCTTTACTTATTTATCCCATTTAATCTTCACACAATGTGTGAAGTGGTTGCTATTATTTGCATTTTGCTGATGTAGAAACTCAAGTATAGAGAAGTTTAATAACTTGTCTAAGGTCACAAAACTATTAAGTAGCAGAACTAAGACTTGAATCCCAAAAATCTGGCTTTAAAGTCTGTGTTCTTGACCATTGTGCTGTACTGCCTGCGTTGTTACAGTTTCAGAAGAAGAGTGACTACTGAACACGTCCAGAGGGTAAAGACTAGAATTGAAAGGCTGTTTATATGTGGAATAGTTGAGTAATTTAAGATTGTTTAGTCTGGAGAAGGGAAGGGAAGGATCAAGCACTTGTTTCTGTGGTCCTTTGAGGGCAAAAATAAAATAAATGGTGAAAATTATAGGAAGGCAAATTTGGGTTTTGTATAAGAACTTTGTAACTATTGTTGAAATGGAATTGGTTGCCTTGTAGTGAACTTCCTTTTATTGGAGATGTTTCAGCAGAACCTGGACTAGCATTTGATGGAGATATCTGGGAAAAATTGTCATCTGTGAAATTGGACTGGATCATCTCTGAGATACTTTTTTCCCCCTGTACACTACACTAAAGAGAGGTCATTAAAATGGACTGCTCTATACAATTCTCAAACAACTGCTTCTATGAAAAATCACACAGTATTGATTTCTGCAAGACCAGTGCTCTAACCCCTGAGCTATGGAGCCACAATATCAATTTCTAATGGAAACATGGCATAGTATGCGAGGAGGGGACCAGATTTATTGTTGTGTAAAACATGAAGCTTTTTTTTGTAAGTAGCTCTATGATGTTGGTAGGGTGTTCTCTGTGTATCATATTAGTGGACTAGGAAGCAAAAGAAAGTGTCCAGTTCGCAAATCAAGTTACTTAGTAATAGGCCACAGGTTCCGTCATAATTACCAGTGAGACTACTCTTTCATTCCATTTTGTTATCATTAACTTCCACATTATCTTTTTACATGTATTTTATTTTGGATAATTATTAAAAATTAGACTTCTAGTTACCCTGGAGTGTTTGTTCTTGTTTGGTTTTTATTTCAATTAATATTTTATTGAGCATCTGCTACAAACCAGACACTATTATATTCTAGACTTTTAAGAATGTATTTTCATTTTTCAGTTATAAAAGCAATACATATTTATTTAAATAAAATGTAAAATAATAGAAAAGTAGAAAGAAAAAAATCATAATTGCACCATTTAAACATTGCCATTTGTATTATTTTGCTATTTTTCTCTCTGTCCTTTATTATTTTTTCTAGAAATGTGAATTAAAATATTTGGACTTATTTACCTTCATATTGAGTGTGTATATGGTTTTATATCCTGTTTTTTTTTTTTTACCATGCTTTTCCTCTTGTTCTCTTCTTCCTGTTTACCATCTTTCTTTTCCTTTCCCTCATCCTTTTTCTTTCATTTTATTATCCTTGATATAATTGTGGCAACCTGGGAAAGGTAAATGTTTCTGTGTATTTACAATTGAGAAAGGTTGCTTCGTGTGCAAAATGATGATAATAATAACTATTATACTTCAATAGGATTATTTTTGAGGAGTGGGTTAGTATATATAAAATGTTTAGTAGAGGGCCTGGCACATATTGTTAAAATACTTACTTTTACTATTAGTTTATAATTTTGAGCTGGATTTGTCCTTGGTATAGTAAGATTGCCTAGATTAAATTGCTGGGTCAAATGATTTATCTCTGTTTTTCTGTGCTTTTTGAATGAGTTGGTACTGTAAGTAACTTTTTTCTGCTAATATTCCTGAGCTGTTACTACAAACTCAGACATATACATTAGAACTTTTTTCAGAATCATAATCAGGTATAAATCAACTTAGGTCTCTCACAAGTGATGTGGCAGGATTTCTCTACACACTACTATGATAACCTCTTAATAGAATGCTTAATGCAGGCCAAAATAAAGCAATGAAAAATTGCTAAATAGCAGGACAGTTAGCATTGTCTTCTGTTTAGTTCTTTGACTACATATAGTATGTAGGTTTGGCATGGGGCTGATGTTTATCATTATGATACTGAGTTCTTGGCTACTTTTATGTTCTACCAAATGTAAATCTTTAACAGACTTCACCCCACCTTCTCCTTTAAAAGAAAAAAAGACTTTGCAATGAATTTTTTCTCTCCTTTGAGAGTTAACTTGGTAATTTGGAGCATGTAACCATAATGTTTGGGAGCTAACTGTTTCCATTGTTGCAGCCTGATTGTCCGTGGTTTAATCATCAGTAGTTAAGAAGGAAAGCAAAAAATGGCTCCAGGCTGCACAGTACCGTAAAAAATTTCCACCTGGAAGTAATTTTTTCTAAAAGCCCTTAGGGACTGCTGTCACCCTCCCCCTTCTATTGGCAAGTAGGGCCAGAAACACCAGCTCTCTTCAGAGCCAGGTCTTGTTGCAGTTTAATCATCTTCCTTCTCCTAGCTTCCAGGGAAGGTTAGAGGAGAGCTAGGGCAATAACAAATTATTCCCAGACACTACTCTTCTCCTATAATTGATTTCCTTGAACCTTCTAAGTTCCTTCTTTTCTTCCTCTGTTTCCTTCTTTTTCTATTTAAAAAAATAGCATTTAGCATTTTAGCTGAAGTGTGAATTATTTGCACTGCTAGAACTTGAATTTACTTTTTGGTAAGAACAAGTATTATTTAAATCTAGTTCTTGTCTTGGTGGAAGGTTTAAATGTTGAAACATTTTTGGGTACTACTTTAGGTCCTTTGTCACTTCATAATGCCTTCTCTGTGAGATATAGTCATTGTTCCAGGTGTAAACCCTCAAGGAACTCATGGTCCAGTAGGGGAGATAGACATGTAAATAAATCATTACCCTGTAGAGTGTTCATTGTAGTACCCTTTCAAAAATATGAACAAATAAACATTTCCAAGCAAAAGGATATTAACTCTGCCTTCCACCAGTGAATGTCATTAGTGGTGCCCATTCACTTCTAGGTCCATTATCCTAATGTAACTTTAGGATAATACTAGGCATTTGTTTAAGAACTTTAAGGCAAAACAAAATGATAGTGCTTCTGGTAAAATTTAACTCAAACCACACACATGGTTTCATAGGTTCAAGGCCAGTTCAGATTTGTACAGTGTCACAGTGAGGGCCAGATGATAAATGATTATACCATGGCTGTTAAGGAATAACTCTTATCTTATATCCATATCCTACACTCCTTATCAAGTGCAGAGATAGGTGCTTCAGCAGATTTTGTTTTATCATTTTTAAAAATATGTTCCTTAAAACTAGACTATTATATACTGCAGCAAATTTTTACTGTAGATGAAATTGGCCTCTTTTTAGGAAAAGTTGCCTAATAACAGCATATCGGTAAGTAGGAGAAAAGTAGTCTTCAATTTGAATCTTTGAAGACTGGACTCACAATCTTGTCTGATGTAAATACCTCCAGAGAGTGCAAGCTTAAACTCCTTGTAGTCTCTTTGGTTTTATGAGCAGTTTCTTAGGTTTGATCTTGTTGGTAAGAAGGGGAACTTCTATACTATGTTATAGTGTTGTATTAAATAGGGAAGTTGTATAGAATAGTTGAGTTTTGAGCTGAATCTTGAAGGATGAGTAGGAATTCACCAGATAAAGTGATGGTAAGAAGATTCCAGGCAAAGGGAATACATACTGTACTCAAGGAACCTCAAGTAGAGTTGTAGAGTGAATGTAGGGAGTATCCGAGATAAAGCTGGACATGGCGGGGTCTTACCTATGATGGTTGGGACTTTGGACTGGATCCTGAGGCAGGATACTAAAGTTTTGTGTGTGTGTGTGCATGTGTGTGTTTGTGAGTTTCAAGAAATATAGAAGATGGGCCGGGCGCGATGGCTCACGCCTGTAATCCTAGCACTCTGGGAGGCTGAGGCGGGTGGATAGCTCAAGGTCAGGAGTTCGAGATCAGCCTGAGCAAGAGCGAAACCCCGTCTCTACTAATAATAGAAAGAAATTAATTGGACAACTAAAAATATATGTAAAAAAAAGAAAATTAGCCGGGCATGGTGGCGCATGCCTGTAGTCCCAGCTACTCGGGAGGCTGAGGCAGAAGGATTGCTTGAGCCCAGGAGTTTGAGGTTGCTGTGAGCTAGGCTGATGCCACGGCACTCTACAGCCCGGGCAGCAGAGTGAGAATCTGTCTCAAAAAAAAAAAAAAAAGAAATATAGAAGATGGATTGTTAGGGAAATAAGGGGAGGGGTGAAAATAGTTGTTCAGAGGAGAGAAATACTGAGGACATGAGCCAAGGCAGTAGCAGGGAAGTATAGGGAGGGAGAAAAGCATAGATGAGACAATATACAATTAGCATTGGTAGGTCTTGGTGATTGGTTTTGTAGGGAGGTGTGAG